>OZ024797.1:26415623-26569436 GCA_964017045.1 Omphiscola glabra | reverse complement strand
AGGCAGAGAGACAGAAAGATAGAGAAAAAAAGAGAGAGAGAGAGAGTGAAGAGAGAGGAGAGAAGAGAGAGGAAAGAGAGAGAGGGAAGAGGGAGAGGAGAGTGAAAGGTTAAAGGAAAATCAACATTTTGAGGAGAAATCAGTACTCGAAAATAATTTTATGACTAACTAGCAAAGAAACTTATTAATAGCAACACACAGTTTAATACAGATTTCAAAAACAAACATCACAATTATTTCTTACCGTCTTTGACATTAGTTCTGAGCATCAAAAGCAAAGAGGTGTAAATCGTGAAGAGTTTCAAAGAGATGAACATGATGAGATCCTTGCGTCTCTTTTGGTTAAACAATTGTTGTGTGTAGGTCTTGTTCTGTCTCTAAGCTCCAGCCCCTAACTCTCTCACCAACATTTTTTTAATACATTTCAAAGTTACAACATATATACATGTATCGTTAATAACGGGGAGGGGGGAATCCATGGAATCATGGAATGATAATGTTATGTAAAATTAGTTCCATTTTGTTCGAAACAGCCCAACTGATCCCAACCATTATTCTTATTTTTCATGAATCTGTCTATAGAGCTGGAAATTAAGATGCAATTAGTGTTGAAACAGCATACCGTTGTTTATTATGTGAATGTTTCAAGGTATTGTTAGAAGGAGCTCATTAATAAATATTTAAAAGTTTGGGTTTCGATCTCCTCCCATAAGGACGGACACCCGACAAATAGAGTTTTGATACGCCTCCATGGAGTGAGAGAAAGTGTAAACGTCATCCAGGCGCGAGAATCTGTTGTATCGGGTGCGAGCAAGTATATACTATGCAAATGTAAGCAAGCCGATACAATGTAAATGTAAGCAAGTCAGTACAATGTAAATGTAAGAACGTCGATACAATGCAAATTTTAGCAAGTGGTACAATGTAAATGTAAGCAAGTCGATACAATGTCTCATAGTCGATACTATCTTGGATGTAAGCAAGTCAACACGATGACATGGATGCTCTTGGAAATGTCGCCAATTCCAATGAGAATTTCAGTTAGAAGCGATTCATTTAACGCGTCGGTCAGTCTCAAAGTTGTATATGAAACTCTACGATTTTGTTTAAGATGATTGCGAATTGTGATGCCTTGGAATCTTTTAGAGGGAAATCTCACGTCGAATTTCGCCATTTTTGTTTCATCGCCGGCCAACCGTGGAACTGCTAGAGGTAGCAAGTATGCAGCACCGTCCTTAGAGAGATTGCTTCCCGAGGCTGTAAGCAGTTGTCAGTAGTTTAGCGTGGAAGACCATTAGGGCCGATTTTTGATAGCTTTGTGGTGGCTCCTTGGGGGAGGAGTTTAGTTTAGAAGTCCAGAGCATCAGATCTCTTTCTGCTTATAGATCAAAGGAGAACAGCTTCGTGTGAAGCCCTTGACGCGGTGCAATCAAATCGTATAAATCATTTATATGTATCTTTGTATACATGTATGCAATTGTAAGTGATTTTTCATTCATTAAAACGCGGTTATGTCAATGGGTAAACTTCTGTAGATATCACGTTTCATATCTCCCTCATTTCCCTTTAAAAAATTAACTTTAAATTTTTACTGCATATAATCAATAGGACAGTGTTGTGACTGGCCGTGTGTGTGTGTTTCACTTTTGGCCGCTTTAGATCACGTAGCTGCCCAAAATGTGGCGATAAACTTCAGTGGTCATGTCAGTTCGATAGATGAGCCCTTGGCGGCTAGCTGTTTCTGAAGTAATGGTGGGGTCGATCAATGGTCATTGACGAAACGTTGGATCTTAATATCCTTGTGTTCATCTAGCCATGACGATAGATGCCCACTTTGTTAGACTATGTCCCCTACCTCATCTCATGGGCCAGTGTGAACAACGACAACCAATACCGATACACCAACACCAACCGGATTAGTTGTACGATAATGTTTATTCTCTAACATTTACTTAACTATCGTGCATATATATAATAATGAAGTCGTTCCAGCCAAACACACTAAGCAACACCCTAACGTACAACGGCCACCTATCCACCATGATAACAACAACTAAACTAACATGACATTTCCCCCCCTACCCAAATACGTCACAACAATCTCACACAATAGATACAGCTACACATATAATCTCTAACTAACATCTTTTACGTACCAAACATAAAAAGTGATCTACACAAAGTGTTGAGACCCGCTGGCTCACACAACCTACCGGTCAATTGTCAGTCGCTTGTCACGTGATCGACTCAATTAGGCCAGTACTGATGATTATAATGACTCAGAGTCAGAAACAATGGAAGTTCCCGGTCAACCAGAAAAATTGTCAGTTATACGAAACACTGCCCATGTCCAGAGCATGTGACCAAGCTTGGGACCAAGGGTCAGCTTGTGAACCATTGGTTGACCAGACGAAAAATTAGCATATAGTATATTAATCATATGTATGACCCAGAGGTCAGCATTAACTGGACTTAGGTCAGCGTTAGCTGGATCCAAGTATAAATAGAGTTGTAAGCCAGTTAGTGGCTCTCTCTCGTCCCTGTAATTACGGTAGTGTAATTGACAGACAAGTATGAGCCTGGCGTATGACTATGTGCTTTTTAGAGTGTGTCTAATCAAAAGTTATAAGCCAGTTAGTACAGTTAGTAGTTAGTTTAGTAAGTTAATACAGTTAGTACGTTAGTTCAGTTCAGTCAGTTAAATGAGGTTAGGCTCAAGGCTATCGAAGCATATGCCATAGCAGAGCTCAGTAGACTAGAACTCAGTACTGTATAAGACGTCAGAGGTTAACAGTTTAACCCTGACGCAGTAATTGCACACGGCAGATAATAACGAGCGAGTAACGCACTAAAGAAATAAGGTCAGCAGACGACCCAAACAGAAGTGTTGTAGAGGTAGCAGAGCGTGGCGAGCAGTTCCTCCCCACCCCCTGCACAGCTGAGTGACCAGTGGCTTTGTGGTGTGCTGTAAGAGTCTGGCAGTGTGTCGAGGAAGCAGGCAAGAGAGTGCAAGCCGAGACGACCGTTCCACCGAACGTCCAGCCTCATAACATTGAGTTATTAGTAAAGCATTGTATTTGTATCGATATTAAGTCTTGCTATTTGTATGTTTCTTTATATTTTGTATTGTAGTAATTACATAATTATTTGTGGCTGAACCACTGGTGTTTTTTAGTAATAGTAGCGTTATTGTGAGTGAGGATTAATTTGGTATAACTGTTGATTGTCGTAATCATTCCCTAGACATAGTCATAGTACTACTAATCAACGTAGCGCTAGGGACCTTTATCTATATATTATTATCCCCTGTTCTGAAAGTATTATTCGTGGCCATAAAAGTTCCAAGTTCGACATTTTGGGGACCAGAAATATATAGATAAGAAGAAGAATTTTCGACACAAAGCAACAGTGATCTCATACCCTTGACAGTCATAAGAATTCGCAGTCTCCTTCTCAACTCTTCTGTACCAATTTTTTTTTTTTTTTTTTTTTTTAGAAATAACTGTCGTCTCTTAGACATGATGTTCTCCTTTCTTTGATTGTCGTATGTTTGGGTTCCAGATATGATTTTCTAATGTCTTAAACTGTCGTCTGCTTTGGTTCTAAATTGTCTTTAATAGATTTTGCTTGGACTCTAAGGTTGATGATCTTTTTTCTAACTCTTTTTTACTTGGTCTCTTTTTCTTTTCTTATTATTTTGGGTAGGGGAGGGTGGGGGGCTAACTCTCTATTGACTTCAATTGTTGTTGACGTAAGGGACAAAGGCCAAGTTTGAGTATGGCTTATTTACTCGTTAACAATGACATTTGTTTTTCCTGACACGATTGTTTCCAACACAGTATTGCTTTATGTTTACTTTCTGAAAGGTCATAATTAACATTGCTGTGTTCGCCCCCCCCCCCCTCTTGATTCTCTTCCCTCGGCACCAAACCGTTGACCTCCGCTAACCCACCAGTGTTATTGCGACTCACCGCTTCTCTGTCTTCTCTATAAAGAGTTGCTATCTGGACGTCCAGGCTCATCTCCCCTCTTCTGCTTCGATGCAGGGTTTTAACCGCTGTATTTGGCTGGGGGGTGTGGTGGTGGTGGTGGTGGTGTGGTGTTGGTGTGGTGGTGGTGGGGGAGTGGTGGTGGTGGTGTGGTGGTGGTGGTGTGGTTGTGGTGTGGTGTGGTGGTGGTGGTGGTGTGGTGGTGGTGTGGTGGTGGTGGTGTGATGGTGGTGGTGGTGGTGGTGTGGTTGTGGTGTGGTGGTGGTGTGTTAGTGGGATGATTAAAAGTGAAGATCAACACACTCAAACCGATTTCAATTTGTCAGATAAAATCTCTTCCACAATTGGACATTAATACACATTGAAGTTTTGAAAACGTCTTGCTATCAGTAAGTCATTTTCCAAGATTGGTTGGTAAACTACCAACTTTTAATGAAAAAAAAAAAAAAAAATTTGGGTGGGTGCGGAAGGGGGGGGGGGTTGGGGCTACAAAAACTAGAAGTAGAAGTCGCTTGTTGCGGGGTGTTTAAAAGTCAAGTGATTAATTTTGATCATTCCCCCCCCCCCCCTGACCACAGTTACCTTTCATAAGTTATATGCAATCCCCGATCAACATCTGGGTAGGTGCTCGATATGTGACGAATTCAAAATGACGTGGTTAGGAAAGTGATGCTGGCTGTAATGTGATAATTACTCAGATCTGGTTATTTAAGGTGGGATATTTGTTTATGACAATGAGGATATGTTTGGCTTTTATTCCACGATACGTCATTACCCCGCGTGGAAATTATAGGACATGAATTGTTAATGTTGCGTAAACCACACTTCGTTCACTGGAACGCAACATTTTAAGATACGTTTAAGTGTTGAGTGATTTGATCTCTGCTTGTCAACTGGGATGACGAGGGGTTGGTCTGTCCCGAAAGACACTTTTTATATATATTAAAGTCTTATCAAACATGTTCAGGGTGCCAAGAATTCATGTATTTGTTGTCATTGAATGATAGTTCATAACCAAAATTTCCTGTTCTTTTTTTGTTTTTTTTGTTTTGTGTGTGTGTGTGTTTCTTTTTAAATTCTTGAACTGTCTCCTGTAATTTCATATTTTTCCACTGATCCCGATAAAATGACATGAATGTGAATAATGTATTCAAAGCAAACTAACATGTGTCTAGATCAATGGTTCGTAAATTAAAAAAAAATCATTTTGACAAATGAAATCATTGTAATAGTATACTCAAAAATCGTCACTTATACTGTCACAACCATGTCTCTGAAAGTAAAGAAATATTTATGACGATCGAACTAGCGAATGGAAGCTTTCCCCGCCCGGGGATGTCAGGTCGACCTAAAACGCTGCGTTTAAAGCGATCGCAGACCACTCTCTCAGGGAGTCGGGATGGTCCCAAAATCTTCCCCCAACCGTCCCGGGAAAGTGAAGGACGCCCTTTAAGAGGGGCTCTACAGTAAGTTTCCACCACGCAACTAATTTGAGAAGTAGCTGGGACGAAACGGTTGCATTGAAGCAGCTTTCTCAGGGCTGCGTATTTAGAATGATCGACCAGAGGCTTCCACCACAGCCTCTCGCCGCATATCCATTAGCGGCAACTTGTAATCATGATACCTACCCTGTCACTGCCTTTACTTCCAACTGTAAAACGTCACAATTGGAAGCAGTGAAGGTGTTGTTTTAATTCGGCAGTACCATGCATGTCCCTTGTCTGCCCACACAGGACACACAATGGTGGCAGGTACCATGCACGTCCTTTGTCTGCCCTCACAGGACACACAATGGTGGCAGGTACCATGCATGTCCCTTGTCTGCCTACACAGGACACGCAATGGTGGCAGGTACCATGCATGTCCCTTGTCTGCCCACACAGGACACACAATGGTGGCAGGTACCATGCATGTCCCTTGTCTGCCCACACAGGACACGCAATGGTGGCAGGTACCATACATGTCCCTTGTCTGCCGACACAGGACACGCAATGATTGCAGGTACCATGCACGTCCCTTGTCTGCCCACACAGGACACGCAATGATGGCAGGTACCATACATATCCCTTGTCTGCCCACACAGGACACGCAATGGTGGCAGGTACCATACATATCCCTTGTCTGCCCACACAGGACACGCAATGGTGGCAGGTACCATGCACGTCCCTTGTCTGCCCACACAGGACACGCAATGATAGCAAGTATCATGCATGTCCCTTGTCTGCCTACACAGGACACGCAATGGTGGCAGGTACCATGCACGTCCCTTGTCTGCCCACACAGGAAACGCAATGATGGCAGGTACCATGCATGTCCCTTGTCTGTCCATACAGGACAGGAAATGGTAGCATGTACCATGCCCATGCATGTCCCTTGTCTGCCCACACAGGACACGCAATGGTGGCAGGTACCATGCACGTCCCTTGTCTGCCCACACAGGACACGCAATGGTGGCAGGTACCATACATATTCTTTGTCTGCCCACACAGGACACTCCATGGTGGCAGGTACCATACATATCCCTAATCTGCCCACACAGGACACGCAATTGTGGCAGGTACCATACATATCCCTTGTCTGCCCATACAGGACACATCATGGTGGTTGTGTTCCCCGGGTAACGCCGAGATGATCCTGTGACCGGCGCCCCCTAATCGACAAGCCACCACAGACCTGTCAACCGGAGCCCCAGGGAGGAATGACGTCTAATATAAGTAGCTTAATTTGGTGTAGACATGTAATAAAAAGTGTCCGGTAAATGTGTTTTTTTGCATCAAATTAGGATATTCTAATGTGACACTTTCTTTAAATTTCTTTATGCTTAACAATAAAGTATTTCAGATCATTTTTTACAGACTAGAGCTGAAAAGGAAAGGAGGGGGGGGGGTGGGGTAATAAAGCCATTTTTTGGAATTGCCAAGTCAAATATACTTAGAAACAAGTCTAAATTTAGAGGCACAAAATTTTGTGTAAGCCGACGTCATTTTTTTACAAGATGCATTTTTACTCTTACCGTCACGTTAAATTACCAATCTAAAACATCTAATGTAAATTATTTTATTATAACTATCAAAAATTGCCTTTCCAACAGTCTTAATTTTCACCAAATCACACTCATTGCGAAAGCAAGTTCGATTAAAAATAATCGAAACATTTTATCTCAACTCTAAACCCCAATACAATAAGAACATTGTCAAGTAACTTTCATTTTTTTTTTAAAGTTCCGATTCACTGAGAGTAACTTTTAAGAAAATTCCATTTAATTGTATCGGCTTGCCTACACATGACATTTGAACTATTGGATGAAATGCTTCAATCTGACTTTGTAAAGTTTCGCTTAAGTTCTACATTAAACCAGCAGAGCATTGTTGGAATATGATACAGATGTTTTTTTATCTCAGCGCTTAGCATCGCGTTACCCATCTAATGGACTTTGAACTGTAGGGGAGGTAAACCAAATAGAAAACAAACCAAAAAGAGAAGATAACTCCAAAATGGATATATTTCCAAATCCAGACGTGTACAGTTTCCCCCCACTAAGAGCGTCCATAACTGCTAGATATACTCACACATTAGCAGCATTGTAAGTAATCTCTATTTTATTTCAATGGTGACGTCATGCCTTATGTATATAATACAGTTCTTAAAAAAAATACACCAGACCTTACTCTAGGAAGCCAACTAGATCTAGTCATGGCAACCAACTAGATCTAGTCATGGTAACCTGTATAAAGCGATATTCGATTTACATTTCCTTGTCTTTTATGCTCAATGGTGTTGAAATAGGTTAAGTATAAAA
Organism: Omphiscola glabra; assembly: GCA_964017045.1. NCBI lineage: Eukaryota > Metazoa > Mollusca > Gastropoda > Lymnaeidae > Omphiscola > Omphiscola glabra. The sequence continues at coordinate 26,561,648 of OZ024797.1, read as the reverse complement.
CTGCAATTTTATTTTTTGGTCCATAATATACATACATGTATCTATGAAATTTCTCAGTTTACTTATTAAAATTGTATAGACATTTACATATATAACTTTTCAGGATAATTTACCATCGAAAGGTGAACAGACTTGTGAAACGATCGTTTTTATTTGCCCGTAGGCAGTGGCATCGGAAGGGAGATGGAGCCGGAAGTCCGACCTGGGCGACTCATTTCTTCATTATATTAAGGGTCGGCTGTGCCGGCTAACTGCACCGTTTCTTTCGAGGAAGGGTAGGGGGAAAAGTCTGGGCCCGCCCTGGGTGACGCTTACCCCTAGCTACGCCACTGCCCGTTGGCATAATTTTCAAATGTAAATTTGGTAGTGGGAGGACCTAAAACAGGATTTACTGCTCAGCTGTAATTATATAATAATTATAACGGTTATCTCCTCATTGTCATCAATAAATATCCCCCCCTTAATAATTAGTGGTCAGATTTTAAGCAGTTCTGAAATACAGTTGTTCTAGAACCCTTTTGCTTACCCTTATTGCCAATTGATTTTCTAAATGTATCACATATTTTGTTATATTAATGCGGGGGTTCTTAACTTTTTTTTGCAAACCGCACCCCATCATTATTTTTTTTTTTAAATATCGGCGCCCGATAAAAAAATATATATTTTAATAAAATAAATAAATATGAGAACCATTCATTTCTGGTGGCTCTGCTTATTTCATTAGCTTGCTATAAACAAAAGCACCAGTACAAAAAGTGCGCAAACAAAATTCACAACAAAATTATCGTCTGCAACTAAAAAAAATTAAAAATTAACAACTGTTAGTTTTTACAAAGGCCTCAAAAATGTATTGGTATTCCCGCATTCCCCCCCCCCCCTTTTTTCGGCACTGCCTCCCACGTCCCTGATTAAGAACCCCTGTCTTCATGTCTTAAAACGATATTCCAAGCTTACTAAAGCGCCATTTTAATTGTTCATGTTGACAGCTACAATGTTAACAAAGAATCAGGTAGGCAGCAACTCGATTCCGGAAGACCAGACCACTCGACAAGAAGCTGCAACTTCAGGTGACTCCCAACATGACGTCAAGAAACTCAATAAAGCCATCAGCACGACGGGATGTTTTGACCCCTTCACTGCTATTGACGAATCGTTCGACTGGATACACAGGCGGGGGAAAGGAAACTTTGAGACGTGCGAGTCTCGCGACTCCTGCCTCGGACGCTGTGGGAAATCTGGAGATAAACTGAGGTGCTACTGCGACGACGTGTGCTGGTTGTACGGCGACTGCTGCGAGGACTTCTACAGGGAGTGTCTCTCCATTTCCATTGACCAGAGCGACGACGCCGTGTTAGTGGCGACCTTGTCCAGGTACACGTCCTACGCCCAAGTGGTCAGATTGATGACGGTAAGAAAATGGACGGAGTTATCGTCGTGCGTTGGTACCGGTTTTTTCAAAATTTTCGTGGTAACAGAATGCGGAAGAGACGAAGAAACCATGCAGAGATTTTCAGAACTTTATGAGAAAATCAACAAGGGGGACTCCAAAAGTTTGCGCTATTTTCAAGGAATCTCGATGGAAGAGATTCAACTGAGTTGTGAAGAAGCAAGTAAGGATCCTCATTATACTACCGAAAAACACCCGCTGCACTACATGCACATGACATTCATTGAATCAGACTTAAAATTTCACATTTATAACGTTTTGTGTGGAATATGCAATGGGATAGATCCACTGAACATGGTACCAGTATTCTCAAGAATTAAGTGCTCCTCGATGGAACGAGATTACGTCATCAAATCCCAAATGTATCTAAATGAAATTATCAACAATTACACATGCAAAAACGAGTATTCCTCTCACGACTACGCCGATGATACGCGGATGTGTGTCTCGCATTTAGATAAACCATTTCACAGATCAAACACAGACAAGTATCCACAAAATCCATTGGAAAAAATGGCTTTTAATTCTAAAAAATCCTACTCGCATATCTTATGTCACAGATATGTTTGGCCAGTGATCCTAAATGATGCCATAAGCTATTCCTTAATAGCCAAGTTCTGGAACCCACATTGCTATATTTCTGAAATCATACGTTTTGTTAACCGCACTGAAAAATCAAAATGTTTGAAATGGAAATTGTCATGCACTTTGTCTTTAGGGGAACCGCTGGTAACACTCGATAGTTTTCGATTACTTTTTGATTTTAAAAAACGGACTTTTACAGTTTTGACACAGCCGGATGTAGTAACTACAACCCATACTGATTTCCCGGAGCTCTCAAATTTCCAGAGTAACGTTTCGTTTCTGTGTAGCAACGACAGCGCACAGCTGGCAACACGATGTTACCAAGAAGTTCATTGCAAAGGCAAAGACGCAAACGGAACTCTGTGTGATTTCCGTCGTACTCTGAGTTCTTTGAGTTTACTAAGCATGAAATCTTACACGTTTACAAAACAGGAATTATTCGCTTTAAATATTGATTTCAAATACTTGATGAAAACACAACAAGACATGGATGAAGTTAAAGATACCGTACATAGACATCGATTCAATAATCGATTCCAGTTTTTGAATGAACGACTTTTTTCGCTTGTCGATGGAAACATCTCTGATGGAAATGCTTCATTCTCTAGAAGAAATTCAAATAATTTTACCCATGAAACGTTGCAGTTATATCATTATTTTTTAGATTTTATGAGAAGAGAAGGAGATCGAAATAGACTGAACATATCTAAAAGTGTAATGTGTCTAAGTCGTGAAGCAACTCGCTGTGTTGTGTTCCGTGAAAGAACTCGGATGATGACTGAAGTAAGCCTTGATATAACCACTGCCAGTGACCATAAGAGAAAATCCATTTGTTTGTTGGCAGCGCATGAACAAAGCACAACAACTGGAAAACCGGCGGACCACGTACTAAGAACGTTTATCCGTGATTATTCTAAACTAGAAAACGAGGAAATCTATACACAATTTTGTGAAAAGGAACAGAAAGAATCAGCCAATCTGACAAAAGACACTGAGATGGAAACAATTATTGCTTGCTTTTCTATGTTTTTCTCCAACGAAAAATCCCAGACACTGCACCATTTAGAGACAATAGTGAACAATATTTCAACTGCATTAGCCGCTGAAGATTTTATTGGGCGATTCTCACAGATACGAGTACAGTTATGCAACATGTTCCAACACTTCTCTTCAAGCGATCCAAAGAGTCGAAGTGCCGAATGTAAAGCTGACAGGCAACTACGAACATACATCGTTCAAGCTGACAGATGTCCCACGAATCTCAATGATTTAAATCTGGATAAATATGAGCTTCCAAACAGTGGCCAACTGTGGTTTAATGCTGAGTACCAGATGCTCATGAGCAGTGTTCCAGAACTGAAGCTGCACCGCCTCGCCATGCCTTTGTGTGTTAAACCTTTGACCTCTGACATATGCCCCCAAGCTATTTACATACGGCTTAAGTGGAATGAGTTTTTAATCTTTAGAGGTGAACTCATCCTGCCACACAATGATGATGATGACATTGAGGATGGAGTCGCTTTCATACAAGAACTGTTTGATGACTTTACTCGTGATGACAAATTAAGCCACATTACATTCACTCTGAAAAATAGATTTGGCAAAGATGTATTTAGCACATTTTCTAAAAATTCTTATATCTTAACAAGTAATGGCGCTTTCATTTGTTCCAGTTACATATCTGGTCATCAGCTTCACCTTGCATCTGAAGATAACATGTTGGCCCCAAGTTCAGACGCAGAGTACTATTGTACCCTTGCGTCCTCTATCGTATCCATCTTCTCTCTGTTGCTAGTTTTTCTTGTTTATGGTCTCTTGCCAGAACTAAGGAAAAATGTTCCAGGAAAAATTGTTTTGTCAATGTCCATATCACTGTTGGCCGCTCATCTTTTGTTCTTATTTAGCAATTATCCAACAGGTTTGGTCTGTGAAATATTCGCTAGTTGCCATCATGCCGCCTGGTTGTCATCGTTTGTTTGGTTGGCATTTATGTCAGTCCATCTGGCGTATACTCTCTACTACAAACCAGTAGAGTCCAATGGTAACCAATCCTTTTATTGCACGTCAGTGGTGTGTTGGTGCTTCCCCATTCTTGTTTCGAGTGTCTGTTTCTTGCTTGACAAGCTTGGCTACGTCACAATCGAATATGGAAAATACAATGATTGCTGGATAGGAAATCACAAAGCAGCCATGATTGTATTTGGGATTCCAGTCGTGGTCTGCCTGCTCTTGTCACTCACCAGTTTAGCCATCATTATTTCCCTCATTCGAAAAAGCGTAGCTTTCCGTCATTTGAGTACGACAGAATATAAAGGCGGATGTCGACAATTTCTCATCTGTCTGAATCTAACACTTCTCATGGCTCTCAGATCTGTTTGTTACTTTATTGCACTGTTTACTGAAGTACCCTCCCTCTGGGTGGTCTATGTCTTAGCTCATGGCTGCCAAGGTTTGTTTGTTTTCTTGTGTTTTGTCGCACGGAAAAGTCTAGTTCTCAAATTGGTGGTGAAATGGCGCATATATAATCGAGACACATTCGTTAGATAAAATTTAGTTTCCTGAAAAAAAATACCATAATTTTATATTACCCCACAAACTCAACTAACATTTCCATTAAAGAATGTTTCATTTCAAATACCAAAATTACATTGACGAATCAAAGATACTCACTTATCAGATACAAACTATCAAATCCCCAGTATTTTTAACTTGGTGACATGGTTGGCACATGACGCTCTGTCATAACTTGGTGACATCCTCGGCACGTGACGCTCTGTCTTAACTTGGTGACATCGTTGGCACGTGACGCTACGTCTTTACGTGGTTTGATCTATTTATGGCATGCTAGTTATGTAAATTGGTTTGATCTATTTACGGCATGCTAGTTATGTAAATTGAATGTGTTCAGTGTGCTTTGGAATTTGATTTGTGGCAAAATAAGGTAAAAAAAAAAGGGGGGGGGGGGGTGTGTGCTATCATCATAAAATCAGCAATTGAATAGAATCTTAAGAGTGCATGTTACGGTTTGAAGATTGAGATTAGAAAGACCAAGATGGCGGCCTGCTTGAAATCATTGGTGTAAACACACACGAACAAGATTCCGTGGCTCTGAATCATATACCTGGGGGAATACAAAAATACAATCTCCCCCAACACTTACGTCAATTTGTTCATCAAGGTTAACATAAACTGACACATGAACTTTTGTGACTTTTAATGTTTAACGTTGTGAACTAGACTTAGGGGCGGGAATGTTTTGGTATGGAAATTGATATTTTGTGTAGAGAGTATATGTGTAGCAGTATCTTTATGCTAGGATTGTGTGACGTATTTGGGTAAGGGAAAATGACGTGTTAGTTGGTGTTTTTTTTTTTTTGGAATGAGAGAAGTCATGTAGGGTTAGGTTTTCGGCAGTTTTGTTATATCTAACAAAGAGACGTTTGCTTCATGAAGCAATGTTTTTTTGTTTTGTTTTTTTTTTGGGGGGGGGGGGGATTAGGGGGGGGGGGTATTGTAGCGCCTAGGCAATGAAGCTTCTGAACTGGAGATTCGCGGTTCGGAATATTTAAGTAACAGCTCCTTGGGTGTTACTTTCTCATGAAGTTTACCCTCGTTTATTTACACCATTTCCATATTTAAAAACTGTTATAAATGTTTAACTAGAAGATATGATCCGGTGTTATCCAGGTAACTATGGAAGGGATAGTGCGCAATTATCTACATGCTGTTGTGAAGTCTTGTTTCTGTGTGTTCTGGTGTTAAATATATATATATATATATATATATAATATATATATATATAATATATAAATATATATATATATATATGGGGTAATTTGTAAATTACGTCACGCAAAAAATGACCTCTTTAGACCCCTTCTCCCCTGTCAAGAAGTGTCACCAGTTCTCCTAACCCCCCCCCCCCCCCCCCGTGTCACGTCAAACCTAATAAAATCAAAACATACATAAAATGTTCATAAATAGACTAAGATTTTAAAAATATTTTTAAAAAATTTTCCATAATGGATTAAGATGTAGCATTATTTAAAACGTGACACGAAACAACGAAGTTAACCACCAGCCGAATGTAAAGTTGCCACAACAGTTTTTGCGTCATTTTTCAATATGCGCAAATAGTGTGAGCGACTTAGTTCATAGTATCTATAATACCTGAGGCAATTTCGACCTCAAATTAATGGTTTTTAGAAATAATTAAATAAAGATTTTTCAAAATTAGAAAATTTTAGATTAAAAAAAAAAACTACAAAAAAAACAACGTGACGTCACAAATTTTTGACCTACCCCCCTCCACCCTGTCACAAAGTGTCAAAAATTCTCCCCCTCCCTGAGCGTGACGTAAATTGCGAACGAACCCTATTGAAAAAATTATTGACACTATAATTCCACCCAGAAACCCAACAACTTAAACCACAACTTTACTTTAATCGGGTTTTGAAGATTTGTATCTTGAAAATAAATAATAACGAACCTTTTCCGAACCCTTGAAATGTATATTTATGAAATAGTATATGACACTTTCATTTTTAGAGCAGTATAAATGTATAGATTATTTTTACGTTTGTAACATAATTGGGTTTTGAGTAATGATTATTTTTTATATAAGGTACCTAATCATTCTCCATGCCCTTGAGCTGCAGAGGAAAAATGTTTGTAAAGCTGTATTAAAATTAAAAATGTTTTTAAAATCTCAGCTTTCATTTGTAATGAATTACGAAGAATGGGGGAAAAGAATTGGTTAAGATTTTAGCTTCTAGGTGTTATTTTATCATAAACGATGTGATCTACCGGTTAATTTCGGTTATTGCTATGATTTATATGATTAAAAGGATTCGTATCTTAAACAAGGTCAACGTGATCTAGTTTTAAGTGGTTCAAATAGATTTGCTGGAATGACAGAAACGTGACATGCCACGGTACTAAATGTAGCAAGTTGTTTTAAACATCCGATGTGCAAACTGGGGCCCGCAGGCACTGTTAATCCATGCCGTAAGACCTTCATCCTTTCCGTAAGACCTTCATTCGAAGACCTTACCAATGCCGTAAGACCTTCATACTTGCCGTAAGACCGTCATCCTTTTCGTAAGCTTCATCCACCTATGCCGAAAGACCTTTATCCTTTCCGTAAGCTTCATTCTAAGACCTCCACCCATGCCGAAAGAACTTCCAGGAAATGAATGAAAGTTTTCGTAAATTGTGTTGACTGATCATTTGCAAAAAAGCCTTTGGAAATAATTGAACGAAGAGTAAAATTGCATACTGTGATAAAAATCATCATCATAATCTCCCCCACTCCTCTCAAATAAAAATCATATGGGTGTTGTCTACCAACTTAGACATAACACGCGTCATGGAGTGGAAGACCGGATGTAAACTCGCTGTGTACATTTGCTTGGTTTCATAAGTGTGATTGACTTTACGGCTGAGAAGATGCCGCCTTTGCAAAAGTGGCGACCCTACATTCATGACCCCCACATTCACGGCCCAAACCCACATTCACGACCCCTGCATTCACGACTCCTTCGTTCACGACCCCCCCCCCCCCCACATTCACCGCAAAAATCAAACTTGTTGAGATGTTGTGGATTTTGGTTGCTGATTTTTTCCAAGTCAGAAATCAATATTTCATTTTTTGTGTAATTGATGTTTGTATACTTGATGTTTGTGCTAAATACATCATTAATTCCCCTTGCAGACAACGTCACAGCCTGCACTAGAGTTTCTTATTCGCTGGGGTTTTGGTAAACGGGATAACATTTTCCTCATCCCGCGATCCGGCGATTTTGAATCCCAGGTTAAGATTGATTTGATGAAAAACAAACTATGAACTGAATTAAACTGTACAATGGTTTATTTTTATAGTTGTATGCCTCTTATTTGCTATTAATGAATTAAAAAAAACAACACAACTTTATTAAGGTTAGTTGATAGGTTGGTCACTTGCTACTAGTATTAGTCAGTGGCGTAGTGAGGGGGGGCATCATGCCCCGGGCGCTACTCCCAAAGGGGCGCCAAATGGTATATTTTACTATAATACTGTATGGTTTTCGAATGGGGGGGGGGGCGCTAAAAGGGTATTCAGGGCGCTAAAAAGGTATTGGGGGCGCTAAAAAGGTATTGGGGGCGCTAAAAAGTTATTGTGCCCCGGTTGCGAGTTAAGCTCGCTACGCCACTGGTACTAGTTGCTTCATTTGTTCCTTATAAATATACCTACTAACAGAAACTAGTTAACACTATGCTTGTAAGGCAAACGCTGGATGTGAGTTTTGCATTCTTAACAGCTGCTAAATGTTTACAAACAATTTTCCCAACAACTTGTAACAAGGGATTTGTTTCAAATAAAGAGTAAACAATTAGATCTGGCGATGTTCATCCATGTATCTATACGCTTTACTTCATAACAATGTTGGTTTTGGAATATGAAAAATAAACAACTACATAATATTGAGGTAGTTTGAAACATGAGCATCTTGCGGTAATCAAGTTACTAGAGCCCAGGTTCCCAGACCATGGCAGGTGATCTCAAATGGGGCCGCGAAGAGATTTATATGAGGTAGCCGGCTGAAGCAATAGACTGAGACAAGTAGCGATTTTTTTAAAAATATTTTTTTTTCCTTTATTGATGTCTTAAAGTTTGAGCTACAATGTAAATCATGACGTCAAATATGTCGCCTATTACACCAGACTGGAAAGTTAATGTTTTTAATGGTGTTCATTTCCAAGAATGTTCATTTCCAAGAATGTTCATTTCCAAGAATGTTCATTTCCAAGAATGTTCATTTCCAAGAATGTTCATTTCCAAGAATGTTCATTTCCAAGAATGTTCATTTCCAAGAATGTTCATTTCCAAGAATGTTCATTTCCAAGAATGTTCGTTTCCAAGAATGTTCATTTCCAAGAATGTTCGTTTCCAAGAATGTATCCTATTGAAAGCCACATTTTCCAATATACCGTGGTAAGATTCATTTGCTGCTACATGAATGTAGTCATGGCTACAAAAGGCGTGGAAAACTGTAGCACCAGAGCTACTATACTTAGTAATCCACCGCAGTTAACCATTCTAAAAGTATGTGGCCGGGATGCTTGTTTACTCAACGTCGTGCCAGATCCCGGGATGACATACTCTTGTCTGTATATTGTGAACTTTGCAATTTATGTTTAGATAACATTATACAAGTTAATACCATTTCCAGATGTATAGTTAATTTAACAGATTCGGATTAGACAAGATAAGATTGACTAAAATGGAAAAAGATTGATCAAGCCAGGCGAAGTACTTTGCCTGCAGAGATTGATCAAGCCAGGCGAAGCACTTTGCCTGCAGATATTGATCAAGCCAAGCGAAGTACTTTGCCTGCAGAGATTGATCAAGCCCGGTGAAGCACTTTGCCTGCAGAGATTGATCAAGCCAGGCGAAGTACTTTGCCTGCAGAGATTGATCAAGCCCGGTGAAGCACTTTGCCTGCAGAGATTGATCAAGCCAGGCGAAGTACTTTGCCTGCAGAGATTGATCAAGCCCGGTGAAGCACTTTGCCTGCAGAGATTGATCAAGCCAGGCGAAACACTTTGCCTTCAGTCTCTTGGTGGAGATTTCACGTCTTTGATTGACGTTGTCCGGGCAACATTTAACAGCAGTCGTTGCACATGCGCTGTTAAGCCCGAGTTGCCAAACTTGACCCAAACTCAAAACATTGGAATATTTTGAAAATGTTCATCTTAACAGGAAAATATTAGTAGGTACATAATTATGAAGGAAAGGGGATTATATTATTTTAAAGTTTAGATTGTTGTAAATATAATGGACAACAACAAAAAAAAAGCATTTTAACGAATTAATCAACACGGTTTATGCTAAAAAGTAATTTACTGTCAACTAATAGGGTAATGACCATTAATAGTTAACTGTCAATACATGATATTATGTCGCTAAATATAGGCGTATGGATAGCATAGTAAAAGTATTGTAACAATGGTAACCTGTTTATTACAATACAGATATTTACTAGTATTCAAGATTTGTTATTGAAATGTATTGCAAGCTTTTAAAAAAGTGCACAACATGAATTTCCAGAGGGCCTCACACCTTGTGACAAATAGTCCACCAATACTCTCGCGACGCCTCCCAGGTAAAGCGGGCAGTAAAAGGGTATTGCAAAATTTAAATCAATGGCATTTTTTTGATTCAACGAATGTAAAATTGAATAGGCCCCCTCAGTTTAAGGAATCTATTGCTCGTGCATCTGAGACAGAGTCTTGTTGGTTTTCAGTTGAAGGAATATATTGCTCTTACATCTGAGCCAGTGTCTTGGTGGCTCTCATTTTAAGGAATATATTGCTCTTACATCTGTGACAGTGTCTTGGTGGCTCTAAGTTTAGGGAATCTACTGCTCTTACATCTGAGACATTTTCCTGATGGCTCTCAGTTTAAGGAATGTATTGCTCTACGTCTGCCACATTCTCTTGATGGCTCTCAGTTTGTAATGTTGGGGCGACACCGTCATGCCAAACACTGAGGTCATGGACGGCGGGCTGTCCCGATCTTCTGCCTGAAACTCAAACTTCTGCACCATATTCGACAAATACAAGAATATTTCAGTGTTGGCCATGGCCTCCCCGAGACACACCCGGCGACCAACAGAGAAGGGGATGAACTCCTCCTTCGTTCTTAACTTCCCGTCTTCGTCTAAATGTCTTTCCGGTCTGAAGGCCATGACGTCTTCTCCCCAGATTTTCTCGTCATGCAAGACTGAGCCGAGATTCGGGAGGATGTAAGCCCCCTTGGGGATCTTGTAGCCTTTGAACTCCGAATCATTGGAACAGGTGTGAGTAACTGCCAGGGGTAAGATAGTGCCAAGCCGCATGGTTTCCATGATGACCGCCCCTAAGTAAGGAAGTTTGGTCCTATCCTGCAAGGTCGGCACTCGGTTTAGCCCGACGTTCTCCTTGAGTTCTTCAAATAATTTGCGTTGAACGTGTGGATAGTTGATGAAAAAGAGAAGACACCAAGCCAAGACCGTGGAAGACGTCTCGGTGCCGGCTATGAACAGGTCGTACACCAGCTTGACGAGATTGTCTTTATCCAGGCTCGTTCCTTGGTCCGTCTGCTTTCGTTTTTTCTCTTCGGCGATGTAATCCGCTATAAAGCTAGGCGAATAGTTGGCTTCGACATTTTCTTTAAGTTTTTCATTGACGAAATCATCGATGAAGTTATACAGAGCGCGAACGTTGCGCTTTATTCTGTTTCCTTTGAACGGGTCGCCGGGCACAAAGCGAAGTACAGGGAAAAAATTGATGATACCTGCCATGGTTTGATCAGATACTGAGGTGGAAAATTTGGAGATTAACTCTTGGAGACGACTGTCGTTATATGAGAACCGTTGACCAAGGATTATAGAACATATAACGTTTGCAAAGCTTAAATTTGTGGCGGTCCTAATGTCTGTCGGGTGCCCTTTCAGACCGTCCAGAAGTTCACAGAAGAAGACGATTTCTTCTTGAACCCTCTCGGCCAACACGTTTTTCCCCATTCCGAAGTCTTTTAAAATCTGCAAGGCGACTGCCCGCTGTTCCTTCCAGTTGTGTCCTGATGACGTTATCACACCTTTCCCAGTGTTACCTGTTACCTGGAAAATAAAAAGAAAAAAAAGCAATATTTCTTGTTTGGCTTATATGATTTGTCAAATTACTTAAAAAAAACTTTCTGCGTTAAATTTGTGTTTATCTTATTAATAATTGGCAAAAAATATTATTTCTTTGACAATGAACTGAAACGGATGAAAAATCGATAATTGAATTGTATGAGGTTTCCTTAAGAAATAACCCGAATTGAATAAACTCACCACATCAAAGTAAATCTTTGGTCTGTCTGCAAAGTCTCCCCTCTTGAGGAACATCTCCTTTAACAAGTCGTACCCACTCACAACCACAACCAACGTTCCGCCTATGTACACACTGGTGGAAAAAGCCAAAATGGAGTAATGCAATTAATATGGCATTTTTGTGGGGGCATTAAGTAACTGAAAATGTCACATAGAAGATGGCGTCGTTGGGCCGTCGAGCGCGAGCTCTTAATCCCCCCCCCCCCAGCACACCTACACACGGGCTAGACACCGGGTTTCCCCACCGACAGACCGTGCGGCGGCACACCGGGAACCTCCCCTCCCACTGGCCTGGGGGACGTCCGGTTGACCGAGAACGCTGCGTTTAAAGCGTTCGCAGTCCACTCTCCCAATGGCCAGGGCGGGTTTGCTTCCACTCCGGACGGAAGGTGTTGCGTTACCACCCCCACCGCCCAGGGAGTCTTTCGGTCGGGAAGGAAAGCTGGGCATTAAGTAACTCGAATGTTCAATTTCGATACTACTTCATTAATATTACTGATAATATTCGTTACGGTTTCTTTAAGTGGATGATCTGTATTTAGGTTTTTGTTAAGTTGATGATCTATATTTAGGTTTTTGTTAAGTTCATGATCTGTATTTAGATTTTTGTTAAGTTCATGATCTGTATTTAGGTTTTTGTTAAGTTGGTGATCTTGTTAAGGTGTCACGTGATTTCACCTTTTCAATAGTCGTTCCCCATCTGTCCCGATCCTTAATGATTGGTTTCTTGCATCAAATTCTTGCATACCTGGCAAACACAACAAAAAATGAACGCACGTTCTTTTTCAGGAGAGCAATGTAAACTTTAATTAGTTTAATCCATAAACACGTCTTTCAGGCCGTACAATGAATCAATCAGATATATAGAGCAGCTCTCTATACATTGAAGAATACCGTACAAGGTCCTCCATCCCCCCCCCCCCCTGTTCCCTTAACAAACTGCCAAACGAATGGCAGGTACACCAGGCACAGACTTTATTTACTAAGTAACAGCTTCGAGAAATAAAAATCACGCCACAAGCCTAATAGCGCCGAAAGAGCTTATTAAATAAACTAATGCTCGGTTCACACGATAATATCTTCCTCGAATTTCTTCTGAGCGCACTATATAGTACAACAAAATAAGGCGTTTAAAGGAATTTGGCGAAAATTTGACGCTAAAATGTGTCGATAAAGTGATCTTGTGAACTGAGCATAACACAATATTTGGTGCGCAGAAATTGCTAGTGAATATCTATAGGCCTACTCGACAACATCCTCATAAACTAGAATATATGACCCGATGTTATCGGGATAATTAATAATGGTTGTCACTTTGCGACAACTTAAACCTGCTATTGCGAAAACATCACAGTTAATTCTTTTTAAAAAATAGATTTCTCTGATATGATGTTTACGTTTCTAAAATCATGAAGTTTTAAGAATTGTTTTCTGTTATATATTATACGCATACCCCACCCCCTTTTTCGCGCCCGTAAACTACAATTTTTTCTCTAAACATGACCTTAGGGTACAAAATCTAAATGGTCACTAATTGAATCATTATTGTCACTAAAGGAGTTCATTGACGGCTGATTTGTACGCTGGAGAAATACTTTAGATGTCATGTGTTTTTAAATTGTTCAATGTTGGGCCTACACTTCCCCTTTGCATGCTCCGAAACTATTTTTTCTCTAAAAATTGTGAAAACTTAATCTTAAATATACCACCAAAAAAAACCTATATAAACCATTTTAAATATATTTTCTTTTAACTGATTATGATGTACTGAGATCTCTATTAAAAATTTAACCCAACTTTTGACCTTTTTTTTACTACAGTATCGCATAAAAAAGTAAAACAAAGAATTCTATTGTCTAAAAGAAGAATCTCTTAACCGTTTTTCACATCCGTTACAGCCTTGATTGTTTTTTTTTACAGAATTGTTATTAATCTCATAACAAAATAAACACACTTTACTTTTAGGAAAATAATAACAAAAATATATTTTCATTTTTCGAAAGAAACTCTTAACCCATCTCCATTTTTCAAAATTATATTTTCACGTGAATAAAATAATTAATTGGATTTTGATATTCATGGGTATACTTATGTAAATGTACATGCGTTTTGTAAACGCGGTTGATTTTCTTAATTGGTAAACATATGTTTATTTGTAAAAAGAGAATGTAACCTCTCTTTTTCACAACTGTATTATCATAGGATTTAAATATGAAATGTACGCATCCCATTTTCTACCTTCGAAATGTATATACCTAATGAGGTTAATTATTTATCAAGTTCATTTCTTTACTCTGAGTCGTATCTTGTGCTGCCTGGGGAAAAATGATAGTATCGAACTCCACCCCCTAATCTCTCTAGATTTTAATTTTAAAAAATTAATAGCATCATACACGAGATTGCAGCACCTACGCCTACGTACGCAAAAATACATTTTTTGCTGTAAATATAAGGTTTGTTCTTATTTGGGTGAGTGATAAGTGCATTAGTGAATTCTATTTGGCTATGGAGTTTCGCTGCACTGATTGATTTAAACGGTATTTTCTTAAGTTATTTAAACGTTAGGTTTTTATTACAGTATTCATTTAATAAAAGTGTATTTTTTAATGAAAAAAAAACATATTAAATGTTAAAAATAAAAAGTTAACATTTGTTGTTTTTTTTTATATTTAAAAAGCGTACATTAATATCTATTACTTTTATTTTTGAAAAGGGGAAAATACATTATTCGTTTTGTCACGCGCGGTTAATAAATCAAAGAAACTTAGAGCTTTGGCTAAAATTGGCAATGTGCGCTATGACGTCATTTGCGTAGTTATGGAGAACAAATTAATTTTAATTTTATTTCGCAATGTTAACAACGCACACAAAACGCACTAAAAAACGATATTTTGGGTTTTCTCGAAAATGTGATGACGATGTAATTGTTAGATCATATTTTTTTTTATAACTTTGAAACTCGTAAAAATGCTTAAAATAGTTCCTTAAGAATTATTTTAGTTTATTTGTAATTTAAAATAATAATACTTCAACATTTACTAAAATATACATCGGACACATTTGATTTTTTTTTTAGATGTATTCGATCTCCATAAAATAATAGAAAATCACTTTTTTTACTATTTGAGAATCTGTACGTGTTCAATTCGCTTCGTTTCTTTGGCGTTATGGTGAGCCTAGCTCATTTTTATGTATATATATATATAAAATATATAAGAATATCAAGGCATAGTTGATAATACTTATCATATTTTCAAGGAGATGTTAAAAGTGCTGACTTCCTATTCCATGCCTTCCCACAAGACCGGAACACATAAAATCGATGGAAAAGACGATCTAACAGAGAGGGGAAAATATTCTCTAAGATTAAAAAAGTCCATGATAAAAAAGTTTTACCAGAAAATATTTCCACACTGCTTTCTCCACTTGTCAAACAATGGTCGGACATCACTTTCCAACGAAAACAGATTGCCAACGAGGGGCAGTGGTCTAACCGGGAAGGGCGGTAGTTTATCGTCTGGTCGACCAAACCACAGATAGACCAGGATCACTACTACGAAGGCGATCAGGAATGTCGTGGGCTCAAACATGTTGAAATAACTGTCAATAAGAAAACTGACCGGCCCTTAATTAAGACGGACCATTAAAATCCGTTGCCGAATTGTCTTAAGTAAGAAAGATATATTTTACTCGTAAGCCGAATACTTTCAATAACCACGCACACAGAGTCCACTTAACGATTCAAATAAAACCTAGCCGTACACTGACGCTGATATCGAAGTAGTTTTCCCAACTTATTGGAGCGCCATGTCAGTGAAATTGGGGCAACATATGTTGCTTTGCGGGTGGTGACGCCTACTAAATAAATATTAGAGGGAAGGTCATGGGCATTTATCAAGAACAAAATACATGACCTGTAAATTCTTGGGCGGAAGGGGAACTCCGCTCCGGGCGAAACTTTCTTTTGTGGGGGGGGGGGGGGGGGTAGGGGGAGGCTTGGAGGGATGTGTGTTGCACCTTCCATTTCACAAAGTCTTATTGCTTTTCTATGTGTACTTTAAATGCATTGTTGGTTTCGTGCGATAGTGGTGGCAATGTCAAGGACAGCCAAGGGGGTCACAAACTGATAGCTACTGTAAATAAATTTGGCTCGACGTTTCGGATTAGACCTATTTAGTCATGTTTACAAGTTCCCTTATCTTTAAAAGCTCCGGTCGAATCCATTATGATTCAAAACGCGTGTTCCCAGACTCGCGCATATAATTGCCATTCTAGTGAATTTTTGTTGACAATGGAAGGAGCTAAAAATGTCCAAGCCGTCAATAAACGCGATAACAACAAGTATTGTTAAATTCGTGTTATCGTCACGGGAATGACATAGTTCCAGTTTCAAACCCCAGCTGCGCCCCTGCTTTGGAATTGCCGTCTTGTACCATGTGCCCACTGGGCAGTTTTGAGTGTTTGTGTGTGTGTGTGTGGGGGGGGGGGGTTCTTTCCTTTTGGGATGTGAGAGTTTATGTTTCTTTGGTGTTTCTTGTGGGATAATGAGGGGGGGGGGAGGGCATCATTATTTTTATCGCTGTTGTTGCAGACATTTAAGTCACAGTGAACACATAATGCTAAGATTTCTATCAGCGGCTAAAGGGCCCAGTGCATTCCCATTGCCATATGGTAATATCTCTATGGCATGACTTTGCCAAGAGTCTAGAATGGTGTTGCGGTGGCCATGAACACAATTAATTACATTACTTATACCACTGATTTTTATTGACCCCATGTGGCAAGGGAAGGGTGCACCCTGAAACATCAAATCTTTAACATAAAAAAACAGGCTTAACTTTTGTCTAGGGCTTAGCGGTACATTCTTGACTGCCACTTGGAGGTACACTCCTGACTGCCACTTACAGGTGCGCTCCTGACTGCCACTTAGAGGTGCACTCCTGACTGCCACTTAGAGGTGCCCTCCTGACTGCCACTTGGTGGTACACTCCCGACTGCCACTTAGAGGTGCGCTCCTGACTGCCACTTGGAGGTGCACTCCTGACTGCCACCTGGCTGTACACTCCTGACTGTCACCTGGTGGTACACTCCAGACTGTTACTTGGCGGTACAGCTTTGAGACACTTTCTGAGTTTGCAATCAAAGCATATTAAATTGTAAGTATTTAATGGACTTCACGAATTCCATTGCGCTGTACTTCATAGACAACAGATTGAGACAGCAGATTGAGACAACAGATTGAGACAACAGATTGAGACGGCAGATTGAGACAACAGATTGAGACATCAGATTGAGACAACAGATTGAGACAGCAGATTGAGACAGCTGAGGTAAGAAAATAGCTTCCTAAAGGTTTCTTAGCCCAAAGATTTATTGAACCGATCTTTTTTTAACTCTCTCCATCTCGCTCTCTCTCTCTCTCTCTTTCCTTCTTTCTCTCTCTTTCGTTCTCTCACTCTCTTCCGATCTCTCTCTCTCTCCCCTTCTTTCTTTCTCTCTTTCTTTCTTACTTTCTTTCTTTCTTTCTTCTTTTCTTTATCAATCTCTCTCTCTTTCTCTGTATCTCTGTCTTTGTGTGTGTGTGTGTATTTGTCTCTTTCTTTAAGTGTGTTCCTTATTCATTCTCCTTCTTTCTCTCTCTTCCGATCTCTCTCTCTCTCTCTCTCCCTCTCTCTCTCTCCTTCTCTCTCTCCCTCTCTCTCTCTCTCCCTCTCTCTCTCTCCCTCTCTCTCTCTCCCTCTCTCTCTCTCCCTCTCTCTCTCTCCCTCTCTCTCTCTCCCTCTCTCTCTCTCCCTCTCTCCCTCTCTCTCTCTCTCTCCCTCTCTCTCTCTCCCTCTCTCGATCCCTCTCTCTCTCTCCCTCTCTCTCTCTCCCTCTCTCTCTCTCCCTCTCTCTCTCTCCCTCTCTCTCTCTCCCTCTCTCTCTCTCCCTCTTTCTCTCTCCCACGAGCAAATCCATTAAAGTCCGTGTATCAATTTAGCCTTGCACCAACAGACGCTAACATCTCATCGTCCACGTGAACAGCCTGACATTCAACAACAACGTACTAACCGACACAAAATCGGTCGGGTAACATGTCCCTGCCATTGGTTAAACTCGAGCGAGAAGCGTTTTCCTGAACACCGACAAGAACACGAAAGTCTGGGAAACGCTTTTATTATTTTAGTTTTATTTATAGCTTCTTTTGGGGATGACATGATTTTATTTATGATTTTGTAAGCGTGTAGTGTAATAGAATGGACACGATAGAGACTGCACTATGTTGTATGATGCAGAAGTTCACTTTAAATGCTGCAGTTGATAGCCATGGTAATAAGTGAAGAGACTGCAATCAGGTTAACACAATAGGAAATGAGTAAAAAAGGTTAAACCTGAAAAAAGGAACGCAACAAAAACAACGAATGTGTCGGCAGGAAGCCTTCATCAGCGAACAAACAGAAAAAACGAATAAAATTTAAAAATTTTAAAAAGTCTGGGAAACACTTTTATTATTTAAGTTTTATTTATAGCTTCTTTGGGGATGACATGATTTTATTTCTGATTTTGTAAGCGTGTAGTCAGTGTAGTGTAATAGTATGGACACGATAGAGACTGCACTATGTTGTATGGTGCAGAAGTTCACTTTAAATGCTGCAGTTGATAGCCAGGGTAATAAGGGGAGAGACTGCAATCAGGTTAACACAATAGGAAATGAGTAAAAAAAAAAAAAGGAACGCAACAAAAACAACGAAGTGTCGGCAGGAAGCCTTCATCAGCGAACAAACAGAAAAAACGAATCAAATTTAAAAATTTTAAAAATAAAACTTAGATGAGAAGTAGCATCCCAGAGGGATTGATAGCCGATTTGTTATAAGAAGGTCCTTATTGGTTTGACAGAAACATTTCTGTTTCGAAGTCATGTAAATTTCAGGCGTTTGTTTATAATTATGACCTTCTTTGTTATTCAAAACCCCATTTTATGAATCAAATAAACTCAAACCGCTGTCACCATGTCCTCTCATTTTAAGAACCCTTCAGTACAAACAAATCAGTCAGGACCCTTTGTTATTCCCACGCAAAAACTCCTTCATTTGACCGACGTGTATTTAGCTTGGCGAGATTGTTTTAACGGTTCAAATCTTTGAGCGCGTGGTTAGAAAGAAGTCTTAACGACTTAACACAGACCGACTTCTCATCAGTGCCTTGAAAAGCGCTCTCATTTTGCCAAATCTTCCATTTACCTATTCATAAAATGTAGGTCAAGGTTTGCTCTGTCTGAGAACCTTAGACCCGAGTACCTTACCCCGCTTATTCAGACAAACAACTGAAGCAGATTAAGTTAAGAATCAAAGTACAGATTCGACTGTCTTTCGACGGCATTCTGGCAATGTTCATGTTCAAATAAAACACCATGGTTTTTTCTCCCTGGTTCGTACGTCGCTTTCATTCTGTGGGATCCAGATTCTGTAGACCTCATGTCTCAACATGGTGATCAGATGTTGATCATCTGTATGTACCATGCAGGCAGAGCAAATAAAAGTATTTACATTACCAGATGAACCATTAATATCTCATAAAATTCTGCAGTCTGCTCACAAGTAACTATTTGGTCTCTACTGGCATTTTAATATTTTCTTTTTTTCACTGGTATACAATTTATCTTATTAAATTACGTTACATGACACATCTCTCGTGTAATATTCCTTAAATTTAATGAATGTCAGCCTCCATTTTTATTTCTTTATTTTTAAATGCTGTTCAAATTTGTACTTTTTTTTTAAAAGACAGCCACATGTAAGAAAAAGCGGATATTTGTTTTTGTTCATTCAGCCTCATCATCTGATGGATCTATGCTTGTAATAACTTGTGGATTGCTCAGTTTTGTTAACTTGAGACTCACTTCAAAGATTTCTCCGATCTATAAATTTAAGTTCGAACGGTACTGGACTTACATCGAGTCCAAATATGTATTTCACGTCTGGTGGTGACGTCGGGTCTCTGGGCAGAAGTTGAAATCTCTGCAACAGTGACGACATGAACAGAAACAAGATCATGTTGGCCAGGCCTTCCCCGAGACAGACCCGACGGCCAATGGAGAACGGGATAAACTGTTCTGGTATTTTCAGTTTTCTGTCTTCGGTCACGAATCGCTCCGGTTTGAAGGACATGACGTCATCTCCCCAGATTTTCTTGTCGTGCAGGACCGAATCCAAGTTCGGAATGATGACGCTGTTTTTGGGAATGCTGAATCCCCTGAGAGTCGTGTCCCTGGACGTCATGTGGGGAATGCTGTGTGGGGACACGTCGACGAGACGCTGGACTTCTAGGATGAATGCGTTCAAATAAACCAGTCTCGTCTTATCCTGCAACGCAGGGGACCGCTCAACGCCGATCTCGTCGTCGATTTCTGCGTAGATTTTCTCCTGCACCTCCGGGTATTTGACGGCGTACAGCATCAGCCAGAGTAAGGTGGTGCTGGTGGTCTCTATCCCTGCGGACAGCACGTCGAATATAATCTTTGCCAGATTTTCCTCGTCCAGCGTTGTGGGTTCCCCGCTCTTGACTTTTTTATCCCGCTCGATGAGATAAGCCGCCACGAAATTGTTGGCCGTGTCTCCCTCCGAGACGTCTTGACGTTTTTCACGCACAAATTTGTTGACGATGACGTCCATGGCGTCTCTCGTGTTCGCTGCAATGCGTTTTGCTCCGAAGAAATCTCCCGGAAGTTTGGCCAAGACTGGGAAAAAGTTGAAGAGTTCACTGGCGGTCTGACCTCCAACAATGACGCGCAAGTTGCCCATGAACCTGTTGAACGTGGCATCGTCGTACTCAAAACGTTGTCCAAGAGTCAAAGCGAAGAGCACGTTGG
This sequence comes from Omphiscola glabra, assembly GCA_964017045.1. Taxonomy (NCBI): domain Eukaryota; kingdom Metazoa; phylum Mollusca; class Gastropoda; family Lymnaeidae; genus Omphiscola; species Omphiscola glabra. Next base: position 26,540,872 of record OZ024797.1, on the reverse strand, counting down.
CAACACTCATGTTGGTATTGATTCTCATGTTTACGGGCCGGCCTTCAAGTCCGGCCAAGAGGTCAATAAAACTGACCAGCTCACCTCGAATCAACTCCGCAAGCAGGTTTTTCCCCATTCCAAAGTTTCTGAGGATTGACATGGTGACCGTTCTTTGTTCTTTAGAAGTCTGCCCGTTGGCAAAGATCAGCCCTTTACGAGGGAGTCCGGTCCACTGAAGAATATAAAGAAAAAAAATATATTTAAAAAAAATGAAATTTGTGGGAAATCTTTATAACAGAGTAAGACATTAAAATAATTTCAGAAAGAATTTTATTAGATGAGTTTTTGTTTTAATGTATTGAATCAGTAATCAGCACCATGATATTAAATGTATATTAAAATGCAACTTTTATTTCACTGTATTGTTTCGTTTCTTTAAAGTTTAATATAAGCGACCGATGCGTGCAGGAAAAGTAATGCATAACATAACGACGCTGTAAATAGTACATTTGGTGAATCATATTTATTGTTTTAAACATCATCAGTTATATTATCCAACTGATCCATCTCTATTTCTTCTAGGGACTTACATTACTTAATGGCAACTTTTTTAAGACTTACTAATCTTCTGTTTCATTCTCATTACAACCTTCTGATCTAAAAGCAAAGGTGGTCTTTCTGGTTCATTCTCAATACAACCCTCTGCTATACTCACCTGATCTAAAAGCAAAGATGGTCTATCAGAAAAATCGTCTGCAGTTTTGACCATGGCTTCCTTGATGACGTCATATCCGTTCAAGACAACGAGCAATGATCCCGCCATATTTAAGCTGGAAACAAGGGACAGAACTGAATAAAAGAATAAACACTAAGCCACATTTATTTATTATCATCATTCTGCCAGGGAGTATTTCTCTACACAAGGGGTCACCAAACTACGGCCCGCTGGCCGGATCCGGCCCGCGAAGCCAGTTCATCCGGCCCGCCAACGGTACTTGAACATGCTTGATAAAAAGTATGGAACACGAGACGTTGTGATACAATTTAAATTTCAATATTTGTTTAGAATACTAGGAGATCTTCACATGTGCGGAGACCTCCAGGCTGCCATGCGCCTTGTTCAATTTTAAATTATAATATCAATATTTTCTTGTTTATTACAGACCTGTTTACACTCTAACTCCTAAAATCGTACAAAATCGTCTCAAAATCGGACACTATGGTATCATAAAAGTAAATAAATAAACATACATTATGTACAATTAATACAATAACTACTCGCATCGCAGTGCCTAATGGGATCGATTTAAGCTGGCGCCAAAAATGTTAACTACCAAAAGTAGATGACCGACGTTTATAATAGGCCTACATACTGCGGTCGTTTTGTTTTGCAGACGTGTATTTGCCATTGATATTAATTTATATTGAGTGGACGCACAGATCACATTATCACAGTCTATCACTGGTAAAAATAAAGTTACTGGTGAAATTTAACGTGGTTCAACCTCGAACTCAGATCAGCATAAAACAAGATGTATTTAAATAAGAATTAATTAACAAATGATGACATCATTTAAAAAACCTACCGAGTAACCTCAGGTTGTTTTTAGGAAAAGCTGGTTTAAAAAATATATATAATAAAAAACAATTCCCTTTAAGCATATTATTATTATTATTATTAGTTGTCTTATATAGCGCGGTACCCCGCTATATTACTACCACAAATGGGGGAAAGAAAGATGAGTCCTGGAAATATAGGGAAACTTTAAAAATCATAGTCGCAGTGGTTGGAACAAACAGCATTTCTGCAAGTTCGGTTGTGCGGAGAACAGAAGAATCTGAAGAGAACACAGTGTTACAGATACGGAAGAAAGGTAGGAACTTATGTTTGTGGGCAAACATTTTCAAAAATAAAGCATGTGAAGTCAACACATCGAACGTGACGGATTGATGAACATTTGAAAACAATTCTTTTGATTGGATGCATCAATTTTAAACCAAACATTGATGATATCTTGAAAGCCAAACTTTAGTTTCACAAATCTCACCAACCTTTTTTACGGCTTAGTTTGTGAGATTCGAATATGTGCGCACTAGGTCTGATGTAACTATCTTTTTGCTAATTTCGCCTTCTTTGCAAACTTTTTAGTAATAAATATGTTTGTTGTCTTTGCTTTTTTTTTTTTTTTCATTGCACGCATGATTAACATGGAATATTAAACTTAGTTTTTCGTCTTTTTTTCCCCCAGAGCTTTCGTTCTGGCTTGCAAGTATTGTACACAATGATTAATCGGCCCGCGCTCGTCTTTTTTTCCCGTTATCCGGCCCGCCGTGAAAAAAAGTTTGGTGACCCTTGCTCTACACCAAATGCACCTTGTATGACGTCATACTCTAAGTTCCCTTTGTATGTAACGCCCTTAAGTACACGTGTCATAGGCTCTACCTGAAAATATCTCCCAATTGTTTCCGCCATCGCTTGAACTGTGGCCGTGGATCTGTGTCCAACAAGAAAAGGTGTCCAGCAATGGGCAGTGGTCTGGAAGGGTAAGGCGGATAGTTGGACGACCGTCTTGTCAACAGATACACAACTAAAATAACAGCCACGGTCAGGAGGAAGGCTGTGGGGTCCATCGCACTGAACATCTTGGAGTTTTCTGTGGAGTAAAAGAAAATTCCAATTCCTTAGGTTATATCGGTGATTGGTTGATTTCACGACATTGAAAATTGAAATATAAGTAAGCTACGCTAATTTCATCATGGCCATTGTCTATATCTCTTATATAATTCCTCTGATAGCTGGATTTCCCAGTGGGTGTGACTTCTAATGAGCTCGTAGTCTAACTTCATATAGATTATAATTTCTTATTGTTTAAAATGCCGAATGCTATATTAATAATATTTTTTTTTTGTTATACCAAATTGACCGATTCCAGGTATCAACTCTTTAATCTAAAATAGATACATATACATTGGGGAGGAAAACCGTGAAAATGATCGTGTTTGACACGCTGTACGCGGCCAATAAAATTTAGCCTAACTCCTTGTCTAAAATCATTTTACAGTCCACATTTGTCCACTTGTTTACTCGACAATTGCATAAATGTATCCAACAGTCAACAGTGGCAATTGCCAAAACGCAGTAGCGTAATTATGCAGTGGCGAGGCGAAGGGGGCAGATGTCAAAGTGCGCAAGACTAGTGGGGCGCCATAATGGGCATCATTGACATTTTTTTATTGATGAAAATATTGGGTTTTAGAGTTGATGAGCGCGCGTTAAGATGAATCTTGTTCCCGGGAGCCAAACGCTCTAGCCATGCATAGCAAATTTGCCAGAGCTCATTTGAAAAGGTTTGACAACAGATCTTAATTAAATAAAATGACAGGGTGATCCCAGCCCCCTAAGATGTGCCACTAGATTAGGCATCCACAAGAACAGGGTACCACCAGAATAGCGTGCCACAAGAACAGGGTACCACCAGAATAGCGTGCCACAAGAACAGGGTACCACCAGAATACCGTGCCACAAGAACAGGGTACCACCAGAATACCGTGCCACAAGAACAGGGTACCACCAGAATAGCGTACCACCAGAATACCGTGCCACCAGAAGAGGAAGTCACAAGAGGTCAAAGTCTAGAGGTGGCGACGCCATGAGTTCATCGCACTGGGTGACACACACGTCCCTGACGCCACTGTCCAATTCTCAAATTTAGCCAAGTTCAGCGCCAAGTTCAAAACTTTACAAAATTACACAAGAAGTCCTTGTGATGATATGAACATTTAAAAAAAAAATTGAATACCAGATCGTGATGAGTTTCAAAGTATAAAAGAAAATTTACAGAATAAACATATGAAGGATTTGCCAATTCTGACTTAGGAAAGTGCACTTACGGGACAGTAGCTTGTTTGTGGTGTGAACTTGTAGTCAGCAACACGCTCCTACCAGCTGTGTAAAACAGAAGCTGGACAAGGTCTCTATTTGTGCCAGGAAATGCATTTAAGTAAACATTTTAAGAAAACAGCAACACAGTTCACGAAAACAGACCCCGCGACCTGGAAACCTTGGCCTACATTACTGAACCAGGCACTGAATTAAGCTAGCACACAAAATAACACATTTTACAAAAGCAAACTGTTTTCAATGTGGATATTGTAAACCTGCTCTCTACCCATTTGAGTAAGAATGGGGCGAAAGGGGGGGGGCGGGGTGGTCCGCCCCAGGCGCACTTTTTTCCTTTATATGGAGGGGGCATTTTCGGCCAACTATGTATTTATTTAATTTTTGGAAGGGGCGACAAAAAGCTTTATTCGCCCCGGACGCCACAAGCCCTAGCTACGCTAACTACTCTCTCTGTTTCTCTCTATTACTTTCTTCCTCTCCATCTCCTCTTTCTCTCTCGTTCTTCCTCTCCATCTCCTTTATCTCACTCTATTTCTGCCAATCCATCTCTTCTCTCTCGCTCCCTCTCCTCTTTCTCCCTATCTCCTCTATCCCTATCACTTCTGAAATTCCTCTTTTGTTACCCACTCCAGATGCCAAATAAAATTGCTGTGACACTTGATTATTTCTGTCAAACAGATTTTTCCTTTCAGTGTTTATCATTAAATACCCACGGTCAACTTCTATGTCCTCAGGATTGGATCATTCAATCAAGTTCTTCCACTATTTCAATCATTAGTAAATAACTCAAGTCCTTTTAGTAAATATAACTTTAATTATCAGGAACACAAGGCACACATCTCTCTTCCTTAAGGTTCTCCACCATAACTCTCGCACGACTACTACTTACGTCACAATACACATAATATTACGTCACTCAGACAAGCGCGTTCATTAGCTAATAAAAACTCTTTCACACACAGCGCGTAATAAGCATGCATTCAAAGGCAACAATAACTACTGAACTCCCATACTTGACATATCCCCCCTCTTTTATTTCAGATTTAACTTACCAAGTTAAATCGATACCCACACAAAAAAATCCCATAATCATAATCAAAAAATCCAATCATTCGTACATATGAATCACAATTCAAGATTTTAAAAATGTACGACATTATATATAGGAAATCAGAGGAATGAATTTCATTTACAAATATCAACAATCAAAATTCATTTTCATAACAATGAAATTCTATGCTAAAATAATTCCCTTTATCTTTTATATATCAGTGCAATTATATCAATTATAATCCGGTAACATCAACTAAGATTATGAAATTCATATCATTATAAGTATTTTAAAAAATCTTTGACAGTCACTGGAAAAATACATATCTAAGTACCTAACATTACAGGTGAGATATTCCTCACCACAATATAAGCATCCTTTATTTGCTCTTCTATTTCTATGACATATGCACAGATGGCGGGACATTTCTTTTGTCCGTGGATTTAATAACTCTATATTTCAACATGATAATAATAATTCCACAGCTTTTCCGGTGGTCTTCTGACCCATGGTCACAAGTCATGAGGAATTTCAGTTTAAAAATGCATGATTTAAAATTTTTACACAATAGAGAGTGAGTTTCCTCAAAAAGATTGTACACATTAAAAACATCAGAGCAATCATAATCAAAGTACATTTTAAAAAATTCATTTTCAATAATAAAATCAAAAACTTCACCTCCCAACTCATGGACTTGAACTCTCACCTCATCCACAAAATTCTCATGAAGAAAACCCAAATCTTCATCCCTCACAAAACCCAAATTATCATCCCGCACAAAATCAAAGTCTGCCTCTTGTACATAATTAAAATATCTCTCCAGTAAAAAATTCACATATACCTGTTGTACATCAACGAAACCTACAGTTTGTAAATCCTCTTGTGCGCCACAAAAGATGGTAGCGTGTACACCATCACAAATAATATTTTCATTACTAAACTTTACATCATAAGCACCATCTTGTTGATCAAAAATGATATCTGGTACATTATCAAGATTCACTTGTACACGGCAAAATTGTGTATCACCTGCTTCCACTAATATTACCTCCTCCCTCGATGCCACGAACGACTCATCGTAATCTACACTCAGTTATGTTTGCATGAGATTCCTCGGGATAACTGCATGATCTCCTCTACAAACTCTGTAATGTCCCCATCATTTTCCTTTTCCCTGGCTGACAAAATAACTTTACGCTCCTCAACTTCCACCACTATGTCTGTTCGTTTTTCCCACGTTTTAAGCTTATAATCCCATCTAAACTGCTTCTTCTTACTTTCAATTTCTGCCCTGTAATAACCATCTTCCTCTTCACATTCACAACTGTCACTGCCATAAAACTCTTGTGTTTCTTTACCTGGCCGTTCGCTATATCTATTCCCTCTAGTGTAAGGATTATCACAGTTAATACTGATTATCCCATCTATTCTACTAATTCTAGAGCTGACCACTTCTTCCCCCTCACAGTCACTATTGTCAATATAACAATATGTTTGTCTTTTTAAAATACCGGTAATCTCCCGTCGTTCTACCTTTATTTCCGCCAGTCTAATTTCTTTAATAAGTTTATCTAGTTCGTATTGTCTCTGACTCTGTTTATCTCTTTCTATACATTCTTCCTCTCTCTGTCTATCCATACGTTCTTCTTCTCTCTGTTTATCTATACGTTCTTCTTCTCTCTGTTTATCTATATGTTCTTCTTCTCTCTGTTTATCTATACGTTCTTCTTCTCTAGCTCTAAGTTCTTCCTCTTTCTCTTCCCGTACCTGTTCTTCATACTTTACTCTTACATACTCCTCTAGCTTCTCTCCCGTATAACGAAGTAATACACCCACATGCCTGATTTCTTCTAAGGTCCCTTTACCAGTAACATATCCAGCCATAGTATTACCAATTAGGTGTGAACATATAGTGAAAAAAGATGTAACTTCAGTTTAAGGATCAATCGCAGTCTGTTTAAACTAGTTCTGGCAAAAAGTTAAAATCTACTAGGGTAAAAAATTTAAATATACACACGAAATTTTACACAAAAAATGTTATAAAGAAATAAAAATACAACTTGCCTGGTTAGTGGAATGTCCTAAAGGAATGAAACTATTTAAAAACAACACACTTGGACTTAATTAAGTGTCAATTGTTCTTAGGTTAAGTGTCAATGGTTCTCTCACGAACTTCAATGTTACTGTATGTCAATTCACGAGACACAGTCATAGGGTGTGGGTGACCAGGACAGGCCACGGGACGCCGACAGTTCACTGGACAGGGTGTAAGCGACTCAACAACACTGGACAGTTCGGTGACTCGCGAAGACAGGATGGGGCGTAGGCAGCTGGGTGCAGGACAGGACGTTGATGGCTCGTTGATACAGGCAGGACAGGACGTTGATGGCTCGTTGAAACAGGACAGAGCGTTTTTCAACTGGGTGGCCGGACAGGGTCTCGGGACATCGACAGCTCACTGTGCACGATGTAGGCACTCACCGACATTAGACAGTTCCTATGCAGCTTAATACTGCACAGCAACGGCAGTCAATAACCACCACGGTCTACAGCAACAGCGGGGTATGTCAGCAGTGGTAACAGCAAAGAGCGGTGTAACGCTTAGAAGAATACACCGATCAGCGGTTCATAGCATCCGACAGGTGCTTTGCTTGAGACAGTAGACACAGCTTCCGACGAGCAACCCACACAGCTTCGGACAGATGGGTCAGGATACTTCACACCTCGGACGAGGATGATACTTAACAGCCTCAGATGAGTTCGGACGACGACTCACAGCCTGTTCGGGCGCGACACACAACTTGTTCGGGCGACGCACTGGTAACTTCAGGGCGAGGCGTAGTTATTTCACTGGAAATGGACACGACCTTCGTAACTTCATACAGGCAAGACGTAGTTAACTTGAATAACGGTCAGGCGTAGTTAACATAACTAGCCTGATACAGGACGTAGGTAGTTAATGGAGTGACTTGTGTATGCAACTCATACACACTTGATACACGGGAACAGGCGACGAGACTTGTAACTTCACAAAATTTAAAATATAAGAAAGTTCTTGGACTTTACCTCAAATTAAGAAAATGATGTTTTCCAATCTCGGACGAGTAGCCCCCAATGTCAACTTCTATGTCCTCAGGATTGGATCATTCAATCAAGTTCTTCCACTATTTCAATCATTAGTAAATAACTCAAGTCCTTTTAGTAAATATAACTTTAATTATCAGGAACACAAGGCACACATCTCTCTTCCTTAAGGTTCTCCACCATAACTCTCGCACGACTACTACTTACGTCACAATACACATAAAATTACGTCACTCAGACAAGCGCGTTCATTAGCTAATAAAAACTCTTTCACACACCGCGCGTAATAAGCATGCATTCAAAGGCAACAATAACTACTGAACTCCCATACTTGACACCCACAACACAAACAAAACTACAATAAATTTCAAGTGTAAATGTTTATTTTCTGTGGACATTGAAACATTATTTTTTGTACTGTCACCATATATTTTCTAGCCTTGAACTTGAAAGAATTCACAGGTCAATTAATCTTTTTTGAAAGTTAAAGTATAGATTTATGTCCTTAATTTCTTGAGCATATTAACTTATATATATATATTGTATCCGGAAATTTGATCGAAAGAAATTTGGTCGACAGAAAATTGATCAAAGGAAAGTTGATCGAACGGAAATTTGGTCTAATTGTTTTTTTAGTTTGAACCCATTATTTTTGTTTTACGATATAGTATAGTACGTTCAAAAAGAAATTTGACAAAAATGTTACTGTATGAACTGAAAAAAAGATTCAACCAAATTTCCGTTCGATCAAATTACCGACGATCAATTTTCCATCGACGAAATTTCTTTCGATCAAATTTCCGGTAACCATATATATATATGACATGTGATGAGTATTAGATCTGCCAGTAAGGTGTCTTTCTGTTAATATAGCATGGTCCATAATCTTCATTGGATGTTCTCATTTTATTGCACAGAAACAGAAGAGACATTATCAAATGCACATTGAAGAAAAAAACAACAGAAAATAATAATTTATTCCAGATGATAATAATACTTGCTGTGTTATTCTATTGACATTCCTTGACAGATTTGTATCAAACAGCAATAACAAATTGATTGTCAATACATCTCCAGTGTTACTGCCACTGGAAGTGCCCTGTTATGCCACTGAATGTCCACTGTTACTGCCACTGTATGTGCCCTGTTACTGCCACTGAATGTGCCCTGTTACGCCACACTATGTGCCCTCTTTCACCACACTATGTGCCCTGTTGATTTCATTAGATTTGCCCAGCATTGTTCATAATGTGCCCTGTTTCATGGAATAAGTGTTGCACTGTCATTTTTTTTTTTCATTGGATGTGCCCTGTCTCCTTCAGCAGTGCTTGCAGTAAATCCTGACACTGGACCTCTATGTAGGGTTGGTGAAGCCAGCAGGCAGAGTAAAACATCATGGTGTCTCTGCTGTCAGCGTGTGCCACTTGTTTGACAAGCTCTGTCTTAAAGTTAAATTCCTTGGCAAAACTCTTGTGAATCTCCAGCAGTGTGCTGGCTGAAACATAGAAACAAAAGTTTTAAACATTGTTTGTGCTAGGCCCTCCAATAATTAAATAACTCTTTGATTGTTGTATTGATGAATAGCATTGTTTGATTACCGGTATGTATTAATGTATATAAATTTGGAAACAACTGGTATTCGGCGTGGACATCTCACCCTGGCTGAATATACCTTTTTTTTCCCCAGTGTTAGCCTGGGCAAATACTATTACTACGACGCATGCGGATCTGAATATTTATTTGAAATATTACATTTTCAAAGATATACAATAAATTTGGGTATTAAAATGGATGCTTAGATGGCTATCCAGTCTACATGGCATCAATTTCAATCTTGCGGATTGTTGTTCAATCCCAACCAAAACCCAGAAAGAAAGATTTAAAGATGAGGTAGTCAACACCAACGTTATATCCACACAATATAACATCAGCTACTTAACACCAACTTTATATCCACACAATATAACATCAGCTAATTTATATCCACACAATATAACATCAGCTACTCTACAACCAACATTATATCCATATGTTATAACACAGCTACTTAACACCAACTTTATATCACAATATAACATGAGCTACTTAACACCAACTTTATATCACACAATATAACATCAGATACTTAACACCAACTTTATATCAACATAATATAACATTAGCTACTTAACACCAACTTTATATCCACATAATATAACATTAGCTAGGCATACATACTAACATGTTTACATCCTTCCAAAATGCTATGGATAAATGAAAACTTTAAAATGAAAACAACTTGTTTAGAGCCCGAATTTTGTCAAATTTTGAGGCTTGTTTTCCACAGATTAATAGTGATTTTAAATTTTTTAATTGGATCAGATGACGCTGATAGCTATTAAGATGTTAGTACAGATAATTAATCAGTTATTTATGACATCTGTAGTATTAGCAATACGGATACCTGTATTCAAATTAACAAACTAAAGTCACTTTCATCCAACTTTACAAGACTATGAGTCTACCATCTTATAATATTTATTTTTCACCGTACCGGTACTGTCATGTTGATAGACGTTTTTTTCTTTTTACTCTTATGTGATTGGTGGATCATCATCATCATCATTTTCCTTAGTCCTTGGACCGTTGGGGCGCCACAGATGACATGAAAACTATTCTTCTCCATTCCTCTCTGTCTTCTGCACTACGTACAGCATCGCCTAATTTTAATCCCGTCCACTCTTTCATGTTATCTACCCATCTTTTTCTCTGTCTTCCTCTTCTTCTCCCTCCTCTAGTTGTGCCCTGCGTGATTTCTTTGGCGAGCCCTTGTTTCCTTGGTACGTGGCCAAACCATTCAAGTTTTCGATTTTTTACCAACACCAGGAGGTCATCGTACTGCCCAATTGCTTGACGAATCCTTTCTTTCACTTGTTCATTGGTGATGTGGTCTCTATAGCAGATGCCAAGAATGCTTCTGAATTTCTCATCTCCATTGCCTTTATTTTCCTTTCGAGTTCTGCTGTTAATGTCCAGGACTCACAGGCATACAAGAAAATGGAGTGGACTAGTGAGCGCATCAGCCTGATTTTGGTGCTGGGGGCTATATTTTTGTCGTTCCATATTTTCTTGAGCCTCTTTAGTGCTGTTGTGGTCTGCGCAATCCTTGCCATCAATTCGGATTGGTGGATATAAAGCGCCAAAAGTAGAGATTTCCATTATAATCCCTCGTAAGAAATGTTTCACTGCTGGTAAATGATATATAATTATACTTATGCCCGTGCAACCATTCAACAGCAGAGCGTGCATTGTATCTGCGCACAACACCATTAAAGTCAGTGGCACCCTTTTGAAAATATATTAGCATAGTTGTATCTGTCTGACCATAGTTCATTTTAAATATCACAATTTATAGGATGTTGGAATTTTTATTTAAAAGTAAATATTTATTGGTATTGTGTTATTATTCGAGAGACAGATCACATTATACATAAACATGGCATTATATATGGATCATGATATACGTGGTAATATACAGTGAGTTTCATCATGAATAATGTACAAACAAACTCTCTTCCTGTATTCGGGGGGAAAATGTCTACCTGGTTGATCCTTAATATAAATGTTTGACTGTGTATAAAATATGTTTATAAATCTCCTCACTTCTGTCCTGATGAATGTTTTATAAAATAATTAAATTTATGAAAACTAATTACACCGTATATTAGAATGAATAACGCAATCTACGTATAATACAAACCTCTTAACTTATTGTTAGAAAAAAAAGCACTATAATGCTATGTTCACGCATTATGATATCTGTTAATCTTGTGCCATAACATGACTTTTGCCAAGACACACAATTTTTATTTTGCAGAATTTAAATCCAATACAGTGTGACAGTAACTTACATGAATCTGTATTACTTGAAAGAGTATAAATTAACAGACACGTTTTTATTAATTACATCTAAATTGCTGTCAATTTATCACATGTGCCCAATTTTTTTAAAATGTGCTAAGTAACAAATCAAAATGTGCTAAGTAACAAATCAAAATGTGCTAAGTAACAAATCATAATGTGCTAAGTAACAAATCAAAATGTGCTAAGTAACAAATCAAAATGTGCTAAGTAACAAATCAAAATGTGCTAAGTAACAAATCAAAATGTGCTAAGTAACAAATCAAAATGTGCTAAGTAACAAATCAAAATGTGCTAAGTAACAAATCAAAATGTGCTAAGTAACAAATCAAAATGTGCTAAGTAACAAATCAAAATGTGACAAAAATCAGGCTTTAAATAAGTTATTTTCATTTAAAAGTTGTGATTGATGTATTTAGGAAAATGGAAAACATGTTAGAATGTGGACAAGGGCAAGGGCAGTGTAGTCATAAAAATTTCCTGTTGTTTTTTTTTTAAATATAAAGTGTACCTAATAAGGAAAACATTGCTTATATAATGCAAAACCTTTATTTCAAGTAGCATTTTTCTACCCTTAACATCTTGCATTATTCACTTCCCTTTTGTCTCCTGTAAAATGATCTGCCATGGATCAAGAATATCTAAGAAAATTTTTAAACTGTTCAATTAATAAACTTTAATAAAAATGCCAATATTCTTTGCACAGTAGTTGTGCACTTTTTGATAATATATTATATATATATATATATATATATAATGCATTAATAATACTAAGTCACTTAAACCTGATTTTTTGTGTTTAAGTCTTACCTACATCTTGTAAGGTCATGGTTAGAAACAGAACAGGGTTGCCTGATCCTGATTTCTGAAACTGTTGTAAAGACACTAAACTTTCAGCTGTCTTGGCCTTGAACTCAAGTTTTAAAACGACCTTGCTCTGCTCAGAAATAAAAGTAGTGCAAAAAATTATTTTCCAGTTAACCTCATCTTCATCAAGCTACTTGTTTAGAATCATTGTCTAAGAATTAAGGGAGACTATTGTCTCAACAACAGTCAAACAATGTAGTTAAAAGAGTTGTTCTCCCTTTAATGGTGTTTCCTAACTTTAAAGGCCCCACCAAAAAAATTGTATGCCTTCTAACCACCATGTGGAAAAGCTAACACAGTTGCCAGGAACATTGAAATTCAACTATAAAGCATATTAACCCTCCAGATATAATGTTGAAGAAAGAAATGTACAATAGGGGAAATACATTTGTATTGCAATCAATGACTAAACAATAGATGTGGCTAACTTTAAAAATGGTCCTAATATTGCCCCCAACTTAAATAGAATAAACTATCTTAGAAAATAAATGTATCCCCCCCCCCCCCCCAAAATCCCTCAACCACAACCATTTTGGGAGACACTACTTAAAGTAATCTGCCATAGTTTGTTAATACTGGTACAGGAGGATTGCATGGCCAAAAAAAAATAAAGATAATTTCTCTGTGTTGCTGGTCAAAGACAGCAAACAAAATAAGTGTTCAAGAAAGTAGTCTCATATAATGAAATGTTCTAAATTATTTTGGATTATTTACCATTGCATCCAAAATGTCTAACAGCATATTACAAAGTGGATTCAACTCCATTGGTAACTTAGTCCCAGTTGGATCAGCTGCGAGCATTTCTTTATTGAACCTGAATTAAACAACAGGCAGCCATGACATCCTTCAATAAATATATACATGATAAATAATATGTATGACTTTTGTTGTTGTTGGATATATGATAATGATAGACACCACAAGTGTTAAAGTATTTTAGTAAAACAATTATATGCTTTTCATTTCTATATCTGTAATTTCATGTCTATAATTTGTTTCATTGGTGACTCAAATTTAAAAACTACCAAAAAATAAATTCACTTTAACAGTCAAGACTTATTCAAACATCATTCAACTTTCTCTTTATTTTTAAAAAAAACTATACTTAAAGTAGCTATGCTTATCTTTAAAGAACTATACTTAAAGTAGCTATACTTATCTTTAAAGAACTATACTTAAAGTAGCTATACTTATCTTTAAAGAACTATACTTACACTTAAAGTAGCTATACTTATCTTTAAAGAACTATACTTAAAGTAGCTATACTTATCTTTAAAGAACTATACTTACACTTAAAGTAGCTATACTTATCTTTAAAGAACTATACTTACACTTAAAGTAGCTATACTTATCTTTAAAGAACTATACTTACACTTAAAGTAGCTATACTTATCTATAAAGAACTATACTTAAAGTAGCTATACTTATTTTTAAATAACTATACTTAAAGTAGCTATACTTATCTTTAAAGAACTATACTTAAAGTAGCTATACTTATCTTTAAAGAACTAAACTTACACTTAAAGCGCTACACTTACACTTGTTCAATTTTGATATTTGCTATCTTAGTGACCACATCCATGCCTTGGACATTCAGAGCGTTCCATTTTGATAATAAATTATGAAAATCTGCAGCCAAGTCTTTGACCTTGCGCAGTTCTCCTGTCAGGTTCCCAGCTGCATGCTGCCTCACCTGGGGAACTAGAGGTTCAAACTAAAAATATTCCAAAAATCAATCAGAGGCCATCAATTTATTGTGAAAAATATTTTCATACTTCCCTCCCCCTGTTGCACCCACCCTATGCATCAATAGAATATGAGCATCTCAACCACACCACCTCTCAATTTAAAACCAACGGTTTCAAATTATTTAAAGACCACCATAGCATACAAGGCACTTCAACAATGAAGTCAAATGAGTGCAAGTTAACTGTGTACACAATTATTTTACAGGCTTTCTCCCCTTTATGCTGCACCTGCTGGCTGTTTGGTGTAGTAAGTAATGAAAAGCATACATTATATATTTATTTATTCACAAGTCTTTGGTTCAGCCTAATGAAATAATCATGTCAAAAATTACATCTCACCCATGGAATCATTACATACTGTGGTATAAAGTTGTCACTTAACTATAGGAGATAATGCCGAACAATTGTTGTGATATTTCTATTTTTAATAGGCATTTATTGGATTGTCAGAATCTCATGATTATTTTTTTCTGCAAAATGCATGCATTTCAATGGACACATACATTCTGCCGAAACAACTGCCTTTCCATGCATCATTTCAATGGACACATACATTCTGCCGAAACATCTGCCTTTCCATGCATCCTAAATCAACAACAACCCTTTCCCCCTCAGTGCTTATGTAATACATGGACGGCTGCAAAAATTTTTTAAAAATTTGTGTTTAAATTCTAACTATAAAAATTAACCATGTAAAAATGAACAGAATTTTCAATTAAAACTAAGAAAAAAAATGATATATTAATCATAATAAATAAATAAAAATCAATTACCGTATTGTGAAAATTCTGTTTTATTTATTTGTGAATAATTATAGATTAACAATTAAAATTATTAAAATTACAAGGTAGTCATACTAAAAAAGTTGTTACAGAAAACATGTATTAATTGTTTCTTTAGCGGTTAAACACATGTAAATATTAAAATGTACTTACTAGGGGATGCCACTAAAGCAAGAACACCACTACCATTTCGTTCTTCTTGAGCTGTCATGGTATTCTCTCACTGAAATTTCATGTGCAGGACAAATTTTCCATATAAGATACACTGTAGAAAGTCATCCAAGCTTCATTTTGAACTTAAACGTGAGCAAGCTGATTGGTTTTAGATAAGTTTAACTTTAAGCTTTTGTAGTGTATATGGTGCAGAAGTTGAAGGAACACTTTTCCAAACACTAAATATAAGGTAAATGCAGTTTATTTAAATCATTCATTTCATTTGTTTTCCCTCATGTTATTCAACCTGGCATAATATCTTCATTGTGATATAAAGTCTCTTGAAATCGATGGTTTATATTTAAAGTTTAAATTTAAGGATCCAAGCAAATATTTACTGAAATATTTCTTCATTCAGAATGTTTAAAAGCAATTCAAATTATTGTGTTGGGCAGGGTGAGAAGAGACCTACAAGTAATACACATTGGTTATAACACAATGATTCCTTTCTCACATAAGCCTAATTCAGGATGAAATAGGGCTATCTTAGTGGCATTGGTAATAAATATAAGAATTCCTAAAAATTATAAAATGATCCAGTTGTATAGAGCGAACATTTAATTAAAAGAATTAAACCATCATCGACAAATTTTACAAAGTTTTTGAGCGATGCATTGTTTTTAAATGTGATTTAGTTGGTGCTCTTTTACTATGGAATCCAAATCAACATTTTGTTTTAGTTTGTCCATAAATTTGTTAAATTATAATTTAAAATTACTTCTTTAGTACTTATTAGGTGATGATTTTGTTTTAAATATATATAAAAATTTGCATTAGTATACCATGGAAGGTGTATAGGTCCAGTGAGAAATCCTAACTCATTGATTTTTTATTAAAATATCAACTAATGCACTTCACTTATTCAATCACAAGTCAAAATTCATTTCGTAGATAAATACATTAGACCTTGTTCTACAAACATGACCTTATTTACTGAAAATAAACAAAATAAGTGCTGCAAGTAAAAGTGAGTGTTCAAAATTGGATGTGAAAAATTGAGCGTAGCAACTAATTGTATTCCTCAGATATGCAGATAGACCTACTAATAACAAGCACTGCCCTTATTCTCTTATTACCCTCGGGTAACGTTACTGGCTGTTTTTCTTTTACATACTGTTCAAGGCAATTATAGATATTTATTAGATATTCTTAAACGTTTTTAAATTACATCATTCTGTATAATTTGATGACGATACTGTTTTGTCTGAAAGGGCAGAAACAGGAAGTATCTAATTTATTGTGCATGCACATTACCACAATAAACCTAATTATTCCCAGGGCTTAAATCATCCCACCCAGTTACAGCATAAAAATGAATGTTGAAAATGATTCTGGATCTTCATTTTTTAAATTTAATCAAATAATTTTAGGTCTATGGGGTATGTCTAAATGTAACATAGCTTTTTTTTTTCCTTCATGGTTGTACCCCCTGCCTCAATGTTTTTAAACTGGGGCTCTATGGAACCTAAGTGTGCCATGAGCGCAATCCGGTGGTTCAATCAGTGGACAAAGTATGGAAGTAAGGAGTTGTGTGGTAATTAGTCATTTTTTTAATCCAATTATTTACTATTTCTGTTGTCCTATTTATGAGAGTTTAGCGTTTGAATTAATTTTCATAACACTGTTGTCATTGTTTTTGCACCACCTTGTCTCATTTATTAAATGAGAAAATTAGACAATGTCACAACTGATGACCAAACTAAAACTCAGGAGCAGTCTACTGAAGCTGCAGCTAGTACTAGTACTGAATGTGAGTAGAACATGCCAAAAATTGACCTTGTCGATTGGAAACTTTAAGTTAATCAGTACAGAAACAATTACTTAGCTATGAGTATGATGAATGATGGGATTCACTTGGGCAGGAGACTCATTTGGACTATAAAATATCCTTGTGTCACAATTAGTCAGTCTTATTAGTTAAATTAGTCACTGCATGATTTTCTGAAAGCAAATTAAATAAAACACTCCAAAGTCCAAAGCAAAGGGTTCCATTCCAATAAAAAAAACGCGGTGCCATCTCGTCACATTTACCGAGTTTCCATTAAGCTGGCATTTGTAACTCATACCTAAATTTAGTTAATCGAAGTGGTTGCGTTCACCGCGGCGGTGTACCTAGCAAAACCATGGAATTAGGCCTGCGTATACCGTGGCAGTGTATCTAGCAAAACCATGGACCTATGCCTGCGTACATCGTGGCAAAAATGCACCATTGACCTGGCTTTAAGATAAGGCAGTTGGATGTGAACTGTGTGGTCTTGTGTTAGTGTAGATGCAAAGCGATCTTATATTATGTGATCATTTACTAGATGGGGATCGAATTTTACATTTTTCTTCTTCTTCATTTTAATTAAAAGTATATTTTATATTTAATTTATTATTTTCATTTGTAACAGTAGTTTTATGAATATTTTGTAGCAATTGAAATATTTTAAGTATAAGTTGAATTTGAAAATAATAAGAAATGAGAAAACAAATAGAAAGTATGATATATAGGTCCATCCATTTAAGCACTATGGAAGGAGGAGGAGGTTGTTGATTTTGTATATTTTGCATACTGCTGCATATAGCGGTTGTCGGTGGGGACAAGGGTTTGACAGAAAGAATGTACATTCAGACATGTTTACTCTTACGATTTTGGCGTACAATGTACGATTTTGAGATGTAAACATTACATATACTGTATGTTTATTTTTTATTATAAATATAAGGTACTGAACGATTTTGTGATGATATTGTAATTGGGTGATTTTAAGAGTTTGAGGGTAAACAGGTCTGCGTACTGTGGCGTACATTTAACAATTATCTTGAATTTCTGACACTCAAATACATCTTTTAAAGCCAATTTTAACCTAAAAATATGTGCAATCAATAATATTTGTGGGGGGTACGCAACAGGTTAGCATATAAAATGCGCTTCACTTACAAAGAGGCCAGATATGACCAATAAAATACTTAGAAATGCTTGCTCTTTACTAAAGTGTGGACCAAATATCTTCCTCCCAACCCCCAAAATTAAAAAAAATGTATATTACCAAATTTTTTTTAAAAATTACAGTTAGTTTTACAGGAACGTCGTTCCCTTCTTGCGTTCATGCAGGACTCAAGCCCTGCGCATAATAAAAATATCAGTTCTACTTTTGTTTAATTTTGCAGGTATTAAATAATTTTTAAATAAATAGTTTTCAGTTTTAACAAGAGTTTAACATTAATTTTACAAGTACCGCATAAAGACTGACAAAGACCATGGTTTTGCTGTATTTACCGCCGCGGTCCAAAGACCATGGTCATGGTTTTGCTAGGTACACCGCCGCGCTGTACGTAGTGCCGGCCTTATTTGATATATTCTTCTCGGCTGATTCTGAGTTATGGAGCCCTGACGTCATTTGCGTGGATTCACTCCCCTTATATTTTTTATTAGAGTTACATTTTCCTTAAATTACGATGGCATGTTTTTTAATTAAATTTTTATTGGTTGATTAAATATAATGATAAAATTTGATTGGTTGGCTGATTTAGTATTTTATGTCGTCTGCCATTTCATAAGATTATTTTAGAGGATGACCACACGTGCTTCATTCATTTTTATTCGTGTTTCATTAATTTTTGGATATTCTTTTCGTTGGAACCTGAAATAAAGTGTGTAAAAGTGTATTCCACAAAAATGTAAGTTGGGTTTTCATTACTTCTTTATTTTATAATTAATTTTGGCCACTTTCCTTTGTTTTTTTTTTAAATTTTCCTACTTTTCATGGTCAAAGCCCAGCGCCACGTTAGGTTAAGGAGAGTGTAAAAACGCTGGTTCCGATAGTAGGGAGAGGGTCAAAACCCTGTTAGGGAGAGGGTCAAAACCCTGTTAGGGAGAGGGTCAAAACCCTGTTAGGGAGGAATTTAGGGTTCAGGTTAGGGTGAGGGATAGATTTATATCATTTTTTCATTTTTAAAAACTTTTTATTCGCAATTTTAGCAAAAACATTAGTTATTTTATTTTTCCATGGCCGCCATCTTGGTTGTCCCGACCCGTGAACACGTAAAAGTTCGCGGGTCGGGGCAACCAAGATGGCGGCCATGGTAAAAAACGCGGACCCATCTCTCATATTTACCTTCTTCTCATTTTCCTTATTCACATACTTAGTTCCCTAGATACTTTTGGGAATTCACTTTCAACTCATTTTTAAAGCCATGTATTATTTTATGAGTGTATACAACCAAACCTTTAATTGTTAAAGTTGTGAAATATGGTTCTTAAAAACAAAAGAGTAATTTAAGAGTGAATGGCCCTGAATTAAAATTTTCTATAAAATCCGAAATGGTTTGGTGAAACAAAATTAATTTTAGCCCCGCCCAATAACCGCAAAAGTAAAGAAAATTTGGGAAAGAATATATCAATTAAAATATAAAGACAGGAAATCTGTCATAAAATTTCACATCAATAATATGTATGTGCTCATTTAAAATTAGTCTACAGGGCCGAATTTACACCCTTCTCTAGCATAGGGCCTAGGCCAGGCCAAGGCCAAAGTACATACAGTACACGGCTGGTCACAGAAATGTACCACGGCGGGTTTTTTTGCCCGCGCTGTGCGGTATTGGGGTACCTAACATAATTAAAAATATGTTCACGCCCATCATTCCCTGGGGAAAAAAGTGTATTTTTAATTTCCAACTGAATATGTAGTAGTTTATTTTTAAAATATAAGCACTTAAAACAATCTTTGTCGTCTTTGAACCACATTATTTTTTTAATTTCAAATCTAAACTATAACAGTTGTGATCTCTTCTTAATAATCTTAAAATAGCCTTAGGAGAGTCCATTAATTAGGTCAATAAAATAGTGGGGGCGGGGGGTTGTAAATTGACTTCAACAATCATGTTTTCTCTATTAAATTTTTAATCTTAAAAATTGACTGATTGTTATTATTACTTTTTAAAAAAAGTTTAATGAGTGTAAATAGTCATATAATTCTTAGGCTTTTAATAATATAAGATTTAATGTATGTGTGTCCGTCTGTGCACTACAGATGGCTGGTCAGAATTAGCATAATTCATTAGTGCAAAAGAGGTCAAAAGGTGGCCTATCTTCACCTGTAAATTCTGTATGGATTAACCTAAAGTTGGCATGTAGGCCTACCTACGTGAGTAAAACTAGAAAATGGACTAGACTTTAAAAACTGGTAATACAATACTTTTGAAGTGATTACGTTTTAAAACGTCTTTCGGTTTTTTTTTCTTACTTTTACATTGCTGTAGCTTTAAAAAATATCTTTAACAGAATGTTTATCTATATCAGTGGTTCTCAACAACAAAAATTGGCCACCGCCCCCTTGGCATCATAAAACTATCCCTAGCGCCCCCAACAAACACTGTGTTGTAAAAACAAATCTTTTATTTTTTCCGTAAAATAACTAGAGGTCGAAACTGAGCAAATCTCAAGTTGATGGTGTGGCGTTCAATCCCCACCAAAGCCCAGTCAAGCAAAAACCGTATCCGGAAATTTGATCGAAAGAAATTTCGTCGAAGGAAAATTGATGGACGGAAATTTGATCGAACGGAAATTTTGTCGAATCTTTATTTTAGTTTACACGTTAAAATTGCGAGTCAAATTTCTTTTTGAACGCATTATTTGGTTTTACTGTATAGTATAGTGCATTCAAAAAGAAATTTGACGAAAATTTTAACGTGTGAACTGAAAAAAAGATTCGACCAAATTTCTGTTCGATCAAATTTCCGTCCATCAATTTTCTGTCGACTAAATTTCTTTCGATCAAATTTCCGGTAACCAGCAAAAACAGCACCTGCACCCCGGGTGGGCGGGACTCGTTAACCTTGGATTGCAACTCACCTAAGAGAAGGAAACTCTGAATTCAAACCCGGAGATGGAGTCCCGTAGGCGGATAACATTGATACAATGAAACATTCCAACAACTCATGCGACGCCACTGGTGCCAAGCTATATCAGCCACATGATGTTCCCTTGGGTTATCCAGCGGCGTGGAGAGAGGCGATTTGCTGTTGGGAACCAGCTTATGATCCTAGAAGAATAATCTCAGGCCTTGTGGATTTCGTCCTGCAAAGTCCTCACCATCGTCATGTTGTGACGGACGGATGCAAGCAAAAAAAATAAATAAATAAATAAATAAAAAAATTAGCACAGCTCTGTAAGGAAGGTAACAACACACTAAATGTATTACTGTTTTTTGTAACTGAATGCCTAACTGAATATTTATTTAAAACGCTTTTTACTCACTGAATTCAGTAATAAATTGATTAATTTGATCCATTAATACCACAGCTTGTTAAAAGTAGGATTATGATTATGCACTTAGTAATAGTAACTTTCTTATCCATCGCTCAAGTTTGCAACTGTACACTTTAGGTGGGACTAGTAAAGCGACGTCTTCAATGTCTGATTTAAGGCGACACAACAACGCTCTTACATCAACACTTTCAGAAATATGGATTACATTTCTTTGCAGGTCAGCGCTTCTTGTCCACTTTCCACAGCGCATAAGAATGACATGAAATTTTCTTCTGTAGACAAAACTCAAGTAAGATTTCCCTAGCTTTGGCGTCAGCTTTAGATTTGATACACATCGAAATAACCAAATACATCTGCAACTAACCATGACTTTATCACCCAATCTGAAAATTTCAATTAAAGGAAAATCCTTAAAATTCAAAATGGTCACAAGATAGTTACGCAGTAGGGAGACTAGGGGGTGCGGACCGCATTGTATGACACCCTCACAGGCGGTGGGGGAGACATCAAATGGAAAATTGCAAAGTTGACAATGTTCGATCAAGTAAGCTTCACATCCGAACTCAGTTAATTACATGAGTGGGGTGCCACAAGATCAGTTGGCCATAATAGCAGTGTGTCACCAGATAGAGCAGGTTATCGCCAGAATAAGGTATCTTCACAGCAGGTTGCCACCAGAGCTGGGGGTACGAGATAGGTTGAGAGAGCATGATGCCACCAGAAACGTTTGCCCCCAAGAGAAGGTTGTCACCAGAGCAGGCAGATTCAGTGAGGTGCACGAGAAGTCTGACATGGAGGGAGTTACCGTGTTTACCGCACCGAGCAACACCAACCATAGCAATGCCACTTACCCTATCATCCTGTAAACCACTTCCATTTTCTTCCCTGTGTCCGTCCGTCTTTGATATCACCCATTGTCGCTGATGAGCAGACTAATTTAGATCGGAAAGTCGATTTTTATTCATTTGGTTTTAATGTGATTGACTTCATCTCTCAGCAAATGTAATTTGATTTAACTGAAATCTGCACATATTTCTGGCGATAGATCAGTCTTGTCTCACGACTTTAGAGTCAAAACTGAGAGAAGATTTAGTATTTTAAACAAACTCCAGGATCCAATTTGCTTCAGAAAAAGACGTGCACACTCACTTTATAAAACTCAATAAACTTTCATTTTTTATCCACGAGGTGTTGGTGATGGATGAAACAATAAAGATATTAGGTACTTTTTATTTGAATAAAGCGAACCACGGAGATAACCTGTCCCTGATGGTAACAACCTGTCCATGATGGTAACAACCTGTCCTTGATGGTAACAACCTGTCCCTGATGGTAACAACCTGTCCTTGATGATAACAACATGTCCATGGTGGTAACAACCTGTCCTTGATGGTAACAACCTGTCCTTGATGGTAACAACCTGTCCTTGATGGTAAAAACGTGTCCCTGATGGTAAAAACCTGTGCGTATATTCGACCTGTCATCACGATGACCGTCTCTGGCAAGGCATTGCCTTCTAAAGAAATAATAATTTAAAGTCTTGTTTGAAAAACTGCTAACAATCAATGAATATTACCGGTATCACCAGAGTAAATAAGCGGTATGATTAAAATGATTATTTCTGAGTCCAGTGAATGTGTAGGAAAACATGTCAGTGGCTACTCTTTCAAGTGCACTGATTACTTCTCTACAGTACTTTTATTGCGCCTTATTACTAGGGGAGAGCGGGTCGTGTTCACACACTTTTTACACGTTTGCTGTCAATGGAATGACTTTTGTTTGAAACAAAGTAAACATCTACTTAGTGGTAGTTAATTCAATTACGGTTAATATGGTATGAGTTGAGATAAGTTATACCGATTTTGAGATGTTGCCGTTTCTGAAAGGTCTCCAGCGTGTGACATCCAGCAAGGCTGGCGCTAGGGGGTGACGAATAGGGTGACCATACAAGGGCCCCACACGTGTGTGGTCCCGCTCAAAACCCTTATAATATCCTTATTGTAGTCATGTGATGTTTGTAATAAGTGGCGAAATGTCGGTAATTATGAAGGATGTTGTGAAATATGTTTTGATAGAAGTGTTCCTGAGACTGTGTAGGGTGGAAGAAACGCATTTCATGCCATGGGAAATGCCTGGATCCAGTGTTACAGGTGGTCCAAGGAAAGTGTGTGGAATGTGAAAAGGTTAAATGAGATGTCGAGTGTTGTTTATATTCTGTAGGGATTTTGTATCGAGACACAACTTACACGCATGATTAGTTACACGATGTACGCAGCACGGTGCGGCCCTGCGTGGGAAGTATACGGTGCTGCAACTCAACGCGCATTCAGAAATGTGTCTGCTCTTACAAAACGGATATGGTCCTGGATATCGATTATCCCAGACTGCTCTCATAGGTTCTTGTGTTGACAACGGGAGGCCCCGTGTGAGTGTATACCACTGAAGGTGCCGCCTCTGATAGTTATATAATATTAATGTAGCCAGGCCTGATCCATTCATACTTCGTAATTTCCATTAAACCAAATTTTCAGAGGTACAAGGGGCTGATTCAGACAGATCGTACCTCATCATTGGGTTTAGGGATAGATTTAGGGTTCAGGCAGCCAAGATGGCGGCCGTGGTAAAAAAAACGCGGTACGATCTATCCGAATTTACCGTAAAAGGTAATCAAATGACCAGTCCTGCATTAACCCATTTATGTTCAATGGCGTGAAGAAGACACCAACGTTAACAGTAAAGATGCTTGTCCTGCAAACTATGAGCTGGGAATTTATTTTTTTTATTTCTGCTTGCCATATGTTATGACGTCCTGTTGGCTGTCAACAACGTCAGCAAAATCTCGCAGACCTCATCTATGCAACGTGATATGGTCATCACGTTTGTCCAAAGTCTAATCCATTTCTTCAACGAATAGAGATAATAAGAGTTTACATCTGCAGTGACTACTGACAGACCCGTCAAGAGGCCCACTGTCACGTGTGAGTTTTGTGCCTTCTGTATTCAAATTTGATAGTTAAAAAAAAAAAAATTCCACATCACATCTTTGGGTCACTTAACTACCCGATGACCTCTGCAGCCGCAGGGGTTGAAGTCCCCACTAGACGGCTCTGACTACAGCAAAGTAAATTACATCACAAACGAACTTAAAGCCGGTGTTTGAAGAACTTCATAAGAGTCAGTTTGAATATGAATCTTTAAACAACACACAGCAGACGCCTGAAGAATCTTTCAGGATATAATATTTCTTGTGGTTAGTAGACCAGACGTTGGGATCTTTGAAGACACGCTTGGCGTTCTTGGTAATATTTATCAACTCCATACAACGATTCCATTTCATTTTAGCAACCACGGTGTGGATTGGGACTTGGCTTTTAGAAGTTTCGATGCAGACACTATGTACATGGTTCGGACTTACTAGAAAAACTTAAGGTCCTGAGACTAATGATTCCAGTAGAATTACAAACATCACGACAGTGACTTCCCTTGCTTGAGCCTTGAGCGGATTCTTTTCTGAATACCGCTATCGCTTACAAACTATAAATGCATCTCATGAAAAGATTTATCAAATTTATTTTTTTTTGTCTTTGGACTAGTACTACATTCGAATGCGTTCAAAAGTATATTCTTGACCACCTATATTGTTTAAGTAATTAAGTTAGATCTTTCTCAGATCACGTGTACAAACAGTCAATAATGCATGGAACGAAATCAACTTAGTAATTTCTGTATAAGAAATACATATTTATTAATCCAACAATGAGATGAAGAACAATTGTAAAAAATTCACATATTAGTGAGAAAAAAAAATTAACAGACTATCTAATGTAGTTAATGTAATATTTAATGTGGGAAAAGGAAAACGTCCGAGAATTGAAAAATCCCAATTTCTATTGTATCATGAGTTCAGCTGGGCCCGATGCTGCAAAGGTTGCTAGGCAAGTAAAGATACCCCCCCCCCCCCCGCCCCTATCCGTCACCACGGGTCGCCATTCCACCCTTTGTAAAAATGAAAAGTGTTTTTGTCCTATTTTATTCGTATAATCACTGACCTTATTAGCCATACACATTCTGCTTTCTCAGATCACTTCCCAAAGCAAGAGATAAATCTTTTTTTTAAATTTTAAATCCAGTGTCGCGGGGGCCCATAAAAGGTGTGCGGTACATAGGCACCCTAAAAGGCGTGTGGGCCATAGGTACCCAAAAACGTCGTGTGGTACATAGGTACCTTAAAAGACGTGTATTACATACGCACCTTAAAAGGTGTGTGGTACATAGGCACTCTAAAAGGCGTGTGGTACATAGGCACCCTAAAAGGCGTGTGGTACATAGGCACTCTAAAAGGCGTGTGGTACATAGGCACTCTAAAAGGCGCGTAGTACATAGGCACTCTAAAAGACGTGTAGTACAAAGGCACCCTAAAAGGCGTGTGGTACATAGGCACCATAAGAGGCGTGTGGTACATAGGCACCCAAAAAGGCGTGTGGTACATAGGCACCCTAAAAGGCGTGTGGTACATAGGCACCCTAAGAGGCGTGTGGTGCATTGGCACGTCCCTACTTTGTCTTTAAGGTAACACGACTCGAGTTTAGCGGGTAAAAAAAAATCACATTCAATAAAAGTATAAACAATCATATTTCAACATATTTGAAGAAAGATTGTCTCAAATAATAACCCGGTATTTATATTTTGGCAACTTCTCAGGTGGAATGATATAGTATGGACAGAAAGACAGGGAATGATATAGTATGGATAGAAAGGAAGGGAATGATATAGTTTGGATAGAAAGGCAGGGAATGATATAGTATGGATAGAAAGACAGGGAATGATATAGTATGGATAGAAAGACAGGGAATGATATAGTATGGATAGAAAGACAGGGAATGATATAGTATGGATAGAAAGACAGGAAATGATATAGTATGGATAGAAAGACAGATAAATGAATATTCAGAAATAAAGTAAGTAATGTAGACAAACAGAAAATAGTAAAACAGATAGGTCGGATAGATAGATGTATGCATGATTGGATAACTGGATCATGCATTTAAGTTAGTTATAGAAAAATGTATCGTTAATCAATTGAAAACGCCAGAAGGATTTACATGGATCAAAATTGTCTTTAATTTATCCGACAACTAGAAGATGAATGTCTGACATGAGGAGAGATAGCAGTAGCCAACAATCAGTTGCATATTTTCTGTCTCTTCAATTCAAGACTGAATGAGTTGCCAATTAGGTGTCAAGAGTTGGGGTCTATTTCTAGAAAATGTGTCCAGATAAGAGTTGAAATTTGACGTCAGGCAGCCAGCTATCTTTAGTTGTTTTCCAAACATCTCAATCTAAAACTGACCTCTGCATTCTCCTTTACTCCTCTCTAATATTTATTATATTGTAACACAACTAGTTAATGATTGAGTCATATGATTGAGTATCATTAACTCGTTGTGTTACATATATATATAATATATCACTTTCTTTTCTACTCTTTTCTCTCTCTCTCTCTTTCTCTCCTCTCTCTCTTTCTCTCCTCTCTCTCTTTCACTACTCTCTCTCTCTCTCTCTCACCCTTTCTGTCATTTTATTTACTTTCTCTTTCTATATATAGCTCCCCCATTTCTGTGTCTGACATTCTCTCTCTATTTCAGGGTAATAATGGGGGAGACTGCAATCAGGTTAGCACAATAGGAAATTAGTAAAACACAGTAGGGTTAAACCTGATAAAAGGAACGTAACAAAACAACGAACGTGTCGGCAGGAAGCCTTCATCAGCGAAGAAACAGAAAAACGAAACAAATTAATAAAAAAAATGATAATGTGGCACCAAGCTTAGCTTTAGTGTCCAGGAGGGCAGCACAAGGTGTGTCTCTCTAGTTCAAACACACACCGCGACACACACACACACACATTCACACACACACAGTGACATGAACAAATAATGACAAGGAAACTACAATTTGACATATCTATGACAAAACCACCTACAGATGTACATGCACAGTGTCGGACCGATTGGGTGTCCTTGGGTTTGGGCGGCCTCCAGCAGAAATCTCGATCAAGCAGACTCGGGTGCCGGCCGTCCTGGCAAAGGTACATCCCGAACGTGCCGCTTCGCGGCCCGATTTTCGGGCGTAGGGGGGTGCTTTGGGGGGTGCTTTGGGGGGTGCTTTGGGGGGTACTTTGGGGGTGCTTGGGGGGGGACATAAGGAGCAATAAGCTCGACGGCCCGCTGATGTCATTTCCTAATGTGACATTGGCAGATGAAATGTGACATTGGCAGATGAAATGGTTTATTGGCAGATGAAATGGTTTATTGGCAGATGAAATGGTTTATTGGCAGATGAAATGGTTTATTGGCAGATGAAATGGTTTATTGGCAGATGAAATTTTTATTGGCAGATGAAATGTTTTATTGGCAGATGAAATGTTTTATTGGCAGATGAAATGGTTTATTGGCAGATGAAATGGTTTATTGGCAGATGAAATGTTTTATTGGCAGATGAAATGTTTTATTGGCAGATGAAATGGTTTATTGGCAGATGAAATGTTTTATTGGTAGATGAAATGTTTTATTGGCAGATGAAATGGTTTATTTGCAGATGAAATTGTTTATAAATAGATGAAATGTTTTATTGGTAGATGAAATGGTTTATTGGTAGATGAAATGTTTTATTGGCAGATGAAATGGTTTATTTGCAGATGAAATTGTTTATAAATAGATGAAATGTTTTATTGGTAGATGAAATGTTTTATTGGCAGATGAAATGTTTTATTGGTAGATGAAATGTTTTATTGGCAGATGAAATGGTTTATTTGCAGATGAAATTGTTTATAAATAGATGAAATGTTTTATTGGTAGATGAAATGTTTTATTGGCAGATGAAAGGGTTTATTTGCAGATGAAATTGTTTATAAATAGATGAAATGTTTTATTGGTAGATGAAATGTTTTATTGGCAGATGAAATGGTTTATTTGCAGATGAAATTGTTTATAAATAGATGAAATGTTTTATTGGTAGATGAAATGTTTTATTGGCAGATGAAATGGTTTATTTGCAGATGAAATTGTTTATAAATATATGAAATGTTTTATTGGTAGATGAAATGTTTTATTGGTAGATGAAATGGTTTATTTGCAGATGAAATTGTTTATAAATAGATGAAATGTTTTATTGGTAGATGAAATGTTTTATTGGTATATGAAATGGTTTATTGGTAGATGAAATGTTTTATTGGTAGATGAAATGTTTTATTGGTAGATGAAATGTTTTATTGGTAGATAAAAAATTTTATTGGTAGATGAAATGTTTTATTGGTAGATGAAATGGTTTATTGGTAGATGAAATTGTTAATTGGTAGATGAAATTGTTAATTGGTAGATGAAAACACCCTGAACAATACCTTTTAAAAAAATCAGCATACATTAAAACAGTGGATGAATGCATTAAGTGGAATTTTCAAATTTTAAATCATCGTTACAGTTGGCACCTGAGCTTAGCATCAATTCGTACTCGACCACAAAAATCTGTCTAACTGCTGGCTGTGTGAGAAGGAGTTGGGAATGTTTAATGGGGGAAGGGGACGGAGGGCGGAGTTGAGTTGGGGGGGGGGGTGTGAGTTGTTAATAAGAAAGTTTGAGTATTGGTGAAAGGCGGTAAATGAAGGGGATGAGTGGAGGGACACAATCCTTCCCTGGTTCCGATTCTTCTGGCTGTTTAAAGATGAGTGGAGGGACACAATCCTTCCCTGGTTCCGATTCTTCTGGCTGTTTAAAGATGAGTGGAGGGACACAATCCTTCCCTGGTTCCGATTCTTCTGGCTGTTTAAAGATGAGTGGAGTGACACAGTCCTTCCATGGTTCCGATTCTTCTGGCTGTTTAAAGATGAGTGGAGTGGCACAGTCCTTCCCTGGTTCCGGTTCGTTTGGCTGTTTAATTAGTTTGAAAATAAAGTCCTCTGTTGACAGTTTGAAAATGAAGTCCTCTGTTGACAGTTTGAAAATGAAGTCCTCTGTTGACAGTTTGAAAATGAAGTCCTCTGTTGACAGTTTGAAAATGAAGTCCTCTGTTGACAGTTTGAAAATGAAGTCCTCTGTTGACAGTTTGAAAATGAAGTCCTCTGTTGACAGTTTGAAAATGAAGTCATCTGTTGACAGTTTGAAAATGAAGTCATCTGTTGACAGTTTGAAAATGAAGTCATCTGTAAACAGTTTGAAAATGAAGTCATCTGTTGACAGTTTGAAAACTCTAAAGCTTGATCGATTGACACAAGATTTAATCTAGTAAACATAAATATTAAAATTTAGTAAAGTTCTTGTCAGTCTGTATGACACGATAGAGTCGGGTTGTTTGTTTGTTTTTTTTTTTTGGTTGTTTTTTTTTGCCTTTAGAGTAAATTAAGTGTTCAAATCAAGAACAAGGTAACACAATTTTTTAGAAATCTGATTTTGAAAAAAAAAATAATTAAATCTTTAAATTACTATTTATTTGATACATTTGGGGGGGGGGGGGGTTAAGGGAATTGTGGGAAAGGGATGGGGGAGGGGGGAATTCTTTCATTCGACCCTTTGGGCTATTTGCGCCCCCTAACACGTGTTAGTTACAACTTTCAATAGTAGTGTAAACATTCAGTTTCATATCACGTCCATTGGCCATCCCAAGACACGCGACATATGGGGTGAGCTGAAGAAGTAAGTTGTTCATTTATTTCTTCATTTATTCATATTTCTATATAAATTGATTATGTTGCTGTTCAGGTGAGATCTTGGATTATATGTTTAAATAAATGATCATATGGTGCGCACTGTTTGGTGAATTTGTTATTAGAAATCAGAATACGATACAGTAGCAATGTTTACCCAATGATATCACAAACCAGCAGCTCATGACATCACAAACCAGCAGCTCATGGACATCACTAACCAGCAGCTCATGACATCACAAACCAGCAGCTCATGACATCACTAACCAGCAGCTCATGACATCACAAACCAGCAGCTCATGACATCACAAACCAGTAGCTAATGACATCACAAACCAGCAGCTAATGACATCACAAACCAGCAGCTCATGACATCACAAACCAGTAGCTCATGACATCACAAACCAGCAGCTAATGACATCACAAACCAGCAGCTCATGACATCACAAACCAGTAGCTAATGATATCACAAACCAGCAGCTCATGACATCACAAACCAGTAGCTAATGACATCACAAACCAGTAGCTAATGACATCACAAACCCGTAGCTAATGACATCCAAAACCAGTAGCTAATGACATCACAAACCAGTAGCTAATGACATCACAAACCCGTAGCTAATGACATCCAAAACCAGTAGCTAATGACATCACAAACCAGTAGCTAATGACATCCAAAACCAGTAGCTCATGACATCACAAACTAGTAGCTAATGACATCATAAACCAGCAGCTCATGACATCACAAACCAGTAGCTAATGACATCACAAACCAGTAGCTAATGACATCACAAACCCGTAGCTAATGACATCCAAAACCAGTAGCTAATGACATCCCAAACCAGTAGCTCATGACATCACAAACCAGTAGCTCATGACATCACAAACCAGTAGCTAATGACATCACAAACCAGCAGCTCATGACATCACAAACCAGTAGCTAATGACATCACAAACCAGTAGCTACGTTTTTTCAAATAAAATCACAAACCAGTAGGCTTGTTTTGACAAATAGCATCCCAAATCATTAAGGAAACATTCTTAAGAGCTCAATGTCTATTTCGTTTCAAATATTGCGTGGGAGGCGACTTGACCTGGAATATCTGAGAAAGCTATGAACTCTTACTCAATTGGTCTGCACAATGTTTTCAGTTTGAGTTTAGGGCGGCGACCCAAGGCCCGCGCCCCGAGCTGTGTCAAATTGGCCTCATTACTCAAACATTAGATTTCTGCTATCAAAGATGGCCGCGGCAAGCGTGGCGAAGAAACTGGCTCCGAAGTTCATTTTAAGCTCACGTTGGTTGTGATTGGCTGGAAATAACACGTGTCTTCTTGGCTAAACTACAATGCATATGCATATTTAATAAGAAATTCGTAAAGCTACAATACAGATGAATATTTACTTATTGAAGGACAATTAAATTTGTCTTGTGCTATGGTCATGTCTCATTTCATTTGTCTTATTTCATTTGTCTTATTTCATGCTCGCATGTTGTTCTGTTCTGGGCTCGTGTCTATTGTTACGAATGTCTTGTTCTGTCTGTCACGCTTTATAAGTCATGTGCGAGCTGTCCATTCAATTATGTGTATGTTGTTCCATGAGTCTCACTGCCGATGCTTGAAGGCAGTTTCTCCCAACCTTGCTCGTACCAGGCCCAACAGCTGCCTTGAACATTTGTTCCATTAATATGAGAATATGAATCAAAATTTTTATTATTTTTTAAATGATTATTTTTTTGTACCACTCATTTTATTGCGAAGCTGGAAAAAAAAACATTACCAAGAAAAGAAAATAATGTGTACGAAATTATTTAACAAAAAAAAAATAAAAAAATAAAAAAAAAATATAAAGAAATTGTCGAAAATTCTATTCTTATCTATATATTTCTGGTCCCCAAAATGTCGAACCACGAATAATTACTTTCAGAACAGGGGATATATATATAGATAAAGGTCCCTAGCGCTACGTTGATTAGTATTACTATGACTATGTCTAGGGAATAATTACTACAATCAACAGTTACAACAATAACGTTACTATTACTTAAAAACACCAGTGGTTCAGCCACAAATAATTATTTTAATTAGTAAAATACTAAATACATATAGAAACATACAAATAGTAATACTTAATGTCGATACAAAATACAAGGCTATACTAATAACTCGATATTATGTTGCTGGACGTTCGGTGGAACGTTCGTCTCGGCTTGCCCTCTCTTGCCTGCTTCTCGTCTGCTATACACACTGCCAGACTCTTACAGCACACAACAAAGCCCTGGAAGGGTCGCCACTGGTCACTCAGGTGTGCAGGGGGTGGGGAGGAACTGCTCGCCACGCTCTGCTACCTCTACAACACTTCTGTTTGGGTCGTCTGCTGACCTTATATCTCTAGTGCGTTACTCGCTCGTTATTATCTGCCTTGTGCAGTTACTGCGTCAGGGTTAAACTGTTAACCGCTGACGTCTTATACAGTACTGAGTTCTAGTCTACTGAGCTCTGCTATGGCATATGCTTCTATAGCCCTGAGCCTACTCTCATTCAACTGACTGAACTGAGCTAACGTACTAACTGTATTAACTTACTAAACTAACTACTTCAACTGTACTAACTAACTACTAACTAACTGCTAACTAACTGCTAACTACTAACTAACTAACTAACTGCTAACTAACTGGCTGTAAAGAGAATAATAGATACAACATAAGCTACAACTAAGAATTACAGTCTTATCACAATATTACTAATCATACATATAACGTAGTATTCTAACAATGACTTGATAACTAACTATAATCCTAACATATCCTCTAACAAAATGCTAACATTACAAACATGTGAAACTAACAACAATAATAATGTTACAAACCCTACGACACTTGACTGGACACACTCCAGAAAGCAAATAGTCATAAGCCAGGCTCAGACTTGTCTGTCAATTACACTACCGTAATTACAGGGACGAGAGAGAGCGACTAACTGACTTACAACTCTATATATACTGGGATCCAGCCTAACGCTGACCTGTCCAGTTACCGGTGACCTCTGGGTCATACATATGATTAATATATTATATGCTAATTTTTCGCCTGGTCAACCAATGGTTCATCAGCTGACCCTAGGTCACAAGCTTGGTCGCACGCTGACCATTTTTCTGGTTGACCGGGAACTTCCATTGTTTCTGACTATGAGTCATTATTATCATCAGTACTGGCCTAATTGAGTCGATCACGTGACAAGCGACTGACAAGTGACCGGCAGGTTGTGTGAGCCAGCGGTTCTCACACAAGTGAGGACCAGCGGGTCTCAACAGAAATACTCACAACATAAAAGTCCAGGCATATTTTCACAAAATATCAGATTACGCACCTGTTCCAATTATAATTTTTGCCAACTGAGACTGACTAGTGACTATTTTGTTGCCATCTGAGACTGACTAGTGACTATTTTGTTGCCATCTGAGACTGACTAGTGACTATTTTGTTGCCATCTGAGACTGACTAGTGACTATTTTGTTGCCATCTGAGACTGACTACTGACTATTTTCTTGCCGAGACTGACTAGTGACTGTTTTGTTGCCACCTGAGACTGACTAATGACTATTTTCTTGACATCTGAGACTGACTAGTGACTATATTCTTGCCATTTGAGTCTGACTAGTGACTATATTTTTAATTAACGGCTTTGACGAACGCTTACTTTAAAATGAAACTAACGCTTCTCTTTTTACAATACAAGTTAAATCCCATTAGACGGTAGGTTTTCATTTTCTAGACAGCTCATTTTCGAATTGCCCCCCGTAACAATCAAAATGCCCCCGTGTGGGGCATGGGCCCCACATTGGGAGACACTGCTTTAAGAGGTTCTGTTGTAACCCGTTCTAGTATCTTCTTGTTAGTCCTTATCTAAAGACACTTTGAATTATATGTTATACTGTCGTTTTCGGCGCTACTATAATTATACAAGTCATTAACTGCTGTAAGTCGCCTGTGATGTATGACACTTATCCGTATGTGTTGGATTTATCTCATCAAATTCTTTTACATGGTCATTCGTCGTAATCACACTGTATGGAACACAGGTCCTTTCCCTTTAGCAACGTAAACTTTAATCCAGAAAAATATCTGTTAAGCTGTACAAAAGAATCAAACACATGTATAAAGCAGATCGCTATAAGGTTTTAAGAAGGAGAATAGTGCACGAACCATTCACTTACTACAAAGTTCTTTCATTGACTGCTGAACCAAAAAAATGCACCTACGCCAAAAGACTGTCTATGACACTGCGTCATAATTACAATAAATATACGTCACCCGCTTAATGGCGGGAAAAGCGTTTATTAACTAAATTAACTTTCAAAAATACCACGCACAATAAAAAAAAACACTATCCGGTGCGCAACAATACTAGTGAAGTCCCATACTCGACATTGTACTTTGGTGAGCCATTGTGTATTAAGCTGTTGAAAAAGTTTTCCGATTTCGTAAACTAAGGTTTACATTTGAAGGGTGTGAGGAAACCTAGAACTTAATCCATCATGTCTGTTGTAAACCAAGGTTTACACTTTCTGTAAGGAGACCAACGCGTTGTTGGTAATAATGTTGTCCACTTAGTGGGAGTGAAAGGGGAAGATGGCGGTGGTCAATAACCATTATCGTGGACGCTAAAAACCAAACAAACAAGGAAGAATCAATCTCATCTGGTGTGACGTCATTACTGCAACGTTTGATCCGGTTGGATAATCAGGCTCGTCCCCAAGATGTTTTGTTGTGTAGAAATGAGGGATGGGAGATGGGGGATTAAAGAAGAGGCACAGATAATGGTGGATACAGCCTCTGGCATTAATGTGTCTAGAGTAGAAAGGATGGGGTGAGGATAGGGGGCGAGGATAGTGGCAGGGGTTTTATTTACGAGAAATATTGGCGTAACTAAAGGTTATATAATTATTTTTAAAAAAAATCAAAATAAGCATTTGCAAAATTTACTAAACATTATATTCTTGTATAGGCTTGTCCCACACTTCATTCTTGTATAGGCTAGTCCCTCATTGCATTCAAGTCTAGGGAAGTCCAACACTGCGTTCTTGTCTAAGCTTGTCCCACACTTCATTCTTGTCTAGGCTTGTCCCACACTTCATTCTTGTCTAGGCTTGTCCCACACTGCATTCTGGTATAGGCTTGTTCCACACTGCAAGTCCAAGTATGAAATCACCTTTACAGTGCAGTGCAGAATTTTCATCTAAATTAAAATAATAGCTTGCCACACAGCGTATATCTAATAATACCGATGTGCTTTTAAAAACAAAAATTAATTGTTAAGTTATTTGTTTAAAAGAAACTCAACATTCTTGTCAAATCCACCAAACTACGATGGCTAGCATTAAACAACAGTGCCACACTGACTTCGACCGAAGACAATTGACTTCTGACTTAAATCAATGATGCAGCCTTATTTCAGTGAGGTTGTCTCGTCAAACTGTGACGACATGTTGCACAAAGCATCTTAAAATATATGGCATTTCATAACAACTGTGTTACTTGATGCTGTCTCATTAAATATCTTTGGGAATTCTTATGCATGCCTTTTCAGACTCATTTCCCACCCAACCATGACTATTTACGTATGAGTGACAACACTACTCGGCTAAGATAATTGTTTCCCCTCCAATGTGTTGTCCGTTTCCGAAAACTACTTCACAACATCTCTTCCTTTTCACTACTGGGAACGCGTGGCGGCTGGACAGTTAGTTTGTGCTCATATTGTAATTGAAATATTCATAACTGTAAGAGCGTGTGTGTTGACATAATTTTGTTTCAGAGTAGAGCTAACGCGTTCATCATGCCACGCCCCCACCCCACACACTTTTTTACGATATTGACGTCACCGATTAAATGTGTGGCGCTGTACAATACCACCCCCCTCCTTGCAATTTCTAGAATTTCTTTTCTGGAGGGTTCCAAATCCACCCCTTTCAAAAAGCTGGAAGTGTGACAGCTGGTAGAGATGTTTGTCCATTTTCCTAGATATTTACGAGACGACATATACTTATGGGGAGCCTTACCTGGTTTTACTCTTCTGTGTGTACGCGTGTGTACATTAATATTTTTTTTTATCTTTCGAGGAGTACACTTTTTTCACTTGTTGTGCTGTTAGTTAATATAGTTTTTATTAGCGAAAATGTGATAATGTATTTTTAAAAAAAATTAAATACTATAATTAAACTGAATATTGTTAGTGCCACTTTCGGCATCGCTTTTCTTTCTATACTTGTTTTCATTCCTTTGTCTACACGTTTGTTCATCATAGAGTTAGAGCCGATCTCTTAAAACTGATAACGGTACGTAATAAGGTGATAGCACACAGCAGCTTTGGTAATGTAACATATCTACGAAATACCACTTTATTCGGTTTTTTAGTTCTTTCATAGCTTATTATTTGAGGATATTTGATTACATTCCCCCCCCCCCTCGTACTTTAGTATTTTAGAAATAACATTGTAAACATTTATAACATTTTAAGCATATTATAATATAAGACTGGGTTAAGGGTGTCCAAATAATAGCATTGTAATCTTATAATGCAATAAATTATTAATAAATATTGAAGTCTCCAACTGAATTTATTTCTTAGCTATAAAATACAATTAAAGGGGCTTACTAGTATGATACTTTATATATATATATATATATATATATATATATATATATATATATATATATATATATATGTATACATATATATTTATTAGAGAGGCAAGGACTTGCACATTTCAATAGCTTTGAACACCAAAGGATAAAAATCTGTTTGATACATTTTTGTTGCGGTCTCACATTTGTGACATCCAACAAACATCATACATCATCTAACAGTACAACATTTCAAACACTTAATTTATTTGTAAAAGCTGTCCAAATAAAATTTGAATAATTTCTTAATGCTCCCCATCTGAAACGTCTTTTTTCCGATGTGTCTTCTCTCGAAGTTGTTATTATTATTATCTTAATTATTATTATTATTATTATTCTCATTACTAGTATCTATTTTTATTTTATTTCTTTATGTATCGGTTTTTTTCATGGCCGCGCTGCTTCTTTGAAGTGGGGCTACAGCTATATAAAAAAGTGATGGAAACCTGTGATCCAACATCCGATATATTAAATCTCTCATCTAAATAATAAACACGACACAAAAGAGAGAGAGAGAGAGAGAGTTATTGATATTTGTTTGTGCAGAAAATCAGAATTTTAAAAAAAAAAAGAAGTAACTTTCTTTCTTTTTTTTTTCTCTTTGTGTTGGACATTTGTTCTTTACGTCGACGGGATATTTTTACTGCTGACTTAAAAGAAAGCCAGCTGAGCTGAAACTTTGATAAAGTCGATCTAGAGTAGCAGTGGCACTGCACCAGAGACCAGAGTAAGACTACCGCTGCTCCACGCGGATGCTCCTGGGAGCATTATGGTCTAGTCGCAGTTAACTCCCTTGTTTTTTATCTTCGTCTTCGCTTGTCGTCTCCCCTTACAGCCCATCCTCCCAGCATTGACATTGACGCACTTGGGTACTCTTACCGGAAGTGAATCCATTAAGCAGGAAAAGAAAAACTAAATTAGAAATATTTTGCTCTGAACAAGGTTGTACAGTTCCCACAGGGAAAGAAGTGCAGATAATGTATCTAGAAATTATTGTTTACCACCAGAACTAACGGCTGCAGCATATCTTTTTTTTTTTTTTACTTTCTTGCGGCTCCATCTTTTCTTAGCTTGAATCAGATAACACTTTATTTTCTTGAATTACAGATGAATGTAACCCTAGCCAAGCCAATGCCTGCTTAAGGCAGTGGTTCTCAATCTTCCTAATGCCGCGACCCTTTAATACAGTTCATCATGTTGTGGTGACCCCCAACCATAAAATTAGGATTATAGTTACCGCCACAGCATTGGCTGTTCTCTTGTTGAGTTGAGGACGCAGCTGACCCAGGGCGCGTAGAGGACAGAAGCATGCCCTGACCACAGAACTGATATGTGGAATCATTCTGAGTTTACTGTCAATATAAAAGCCAAGGTCTCAGACAGTGGAGGACAACGGGATCTCTGATTCACCGACTTTTATTGATGCGATGGCAACTTTCCGAAGATTGGCGTCTGAACTACAAATAATTGCCTCAGTCTTGTCATCATTTAATTTTAGTCTGTTCGATGACATCCATTCTTTCACAGCAAGACAGCAACAGCACACTCCAACTCCAAGGAATCAGAGCGGAAACACTTGTACATGTCTGTGCAGTGGCGTAGCTAGAGTGTTTGGCGCCCGGGGGCAAGATTCATTTTAAAGCGCCCTCTTTTCCTTTTTTCAACTCTCAAACCCATTATTTTCATCAATAAAGTAATACCAAAGCACATTTTGGCGCCCCTAAATAGCTGGCGCCCGGGTACATCTGCACCCCCCTGCCCCCCCTACGCTACGCCTCTGTGTCTGTGTCATCCGCAAATATTTTGCGAGTAATACCATGACTTTCAATATTTTTGCCGAGCTGGCTAGTGTACATGGAGAACAGAATGGGTCCTAAAACTGAGCCCTGTGGCACACCTAGCTGGCTAGTGTACATGGAGAACAGAATAGGTCCTAAAACTGAGCCCCGTGGCACACCGAGCTGGCTAGTGTACATGGAGAACAGAATAGGTCCTAAAACTGAGCCCCGTGGCACACCGAGCTGGCTAGTGTACATGGAGAACAGAATAGGTCCTAAAACTGAGCCCTGTGGCACACCTAGCTGGCTAGTGTACATGGAGAACAGAATAGGTCATAAAACTGAGCCCTGTGGCACACCGAGCTGGCTAGTGTACATGGAGAACAGAATAGGTCCTAAAACCGAGCCCTGTGGCACACCGAGCTGGCTAGTGTACATGGAGAACAGAATAGGTCCTAAAACTGAGCCCTGTGGCACACCGCAGGTAACGGAAGTGTCCATGGAAGATGCTGAAAGAACTAAGGGGCTGAAAACCGGTATACAAAGAAAAACAAAACCAAATCTAGTGATACTAACAATATTCAATTTAATTGTAATATTAAAATGTATGTACAAATTGACACTCAAACAGACAGAAATAAAAACTATATTTACTTACAGCACAGCAAGGGAAAACGGATGATCTTTGAAAGTTACAGATATTATTGTACACTCACGCACATCAATTAAGAGTAAAATTTTATAAGTATATAACGTCTCGTATGTTCCTTGTCTAGCAATCTGGCAAATCTCTCTTCAGGCTGGGACAGCTGCCGGCTTATTGTAGAGAAAGAGTTAGAACCCTACATAAAAGAAATTCTATAAATTGCACCAGCCGATATCATTATTTGGAACAAATTATAATGTAAACAACATTTTCCCAATCTAGGGAGGGTCGGGCAATGTTACGGCTTATACATTTAATCGTTGACGTCATATCAAAATTAAAAGAGGGATAACAGCCGTGGTCGCTTTAGCTCTACGTTGAAATAAAATTCGGTCAATACACAGTTACGATCTGTTGAACATTAATCTGTCGTGTCAGTTTCCTTGCTACAGTGCAATATTCACTTTATTAAATCGTGTCCATTACCCCTACAAGGTAATATCCACTTTATTTCATCTTGTCCATTATCCCTACAAGGTAATATCCACTTTATTTCATCTTATTCATTACCCTTACATTGTAATATCCACCTATATTTCATCTTGTCTTTATCCCTGCACTGTAATATCCATCTTATTTTATCGTGTCCATTACCCTTACATGGTAATATCCTATTTATTTCATCTTGTCCATTATCCCTACAAGGTAATATCCACATTATTTCATCTTATCCATTACCCTTACATTGTAATATCCACCTTATCTCAT
The DNA here is from genome assembly GCA_964017045.1 of Omphiscola glabra. Lineage (NCBI taxonomy): Eukaryota > Metazoa > Mollusca > Gastropoda > Lymnaeidae > Omphiscola > Omphiscola glabra. The sequence goes on along the minus strand of OZ024797.1, from coordinate 26,500,513 downwards.
CTTGTCTTTATCCCTGCACTGTAATATCCATCTTATTTTATCGTGTCCAGTACCCTTACATGGTAATATCCACCTTATTATATCGTGTCCCTTACCCTTATATTGTAATATCATATCGTGTCTATTTCATTAACTTACCCTTGTACATAGTTATTTGAGTAATTTTCCGGTGTCCTCAAAGTGTGTTGCCGGCAACAAAAAGACGGAAGGGGAATCAGGGGGAATAAGTGATTTTGTTGACAGGGCCAGGAATTACATCGGACGAGAATAGCTGCCCCCCCCCCATCCCACCCGCCCCTTATGTCTCTAGAGGGAGAGTTGCCAGGGGCTAGTATATAGTTAAGGGACGATATTGAGCTAAGAAACAGTAGAGTGCAGTGGACCCCAAGCTGTAGCCCACATAGGAGTCCTTCGAGATGTTAAATGGATTTTTATTGACAGTTTCCAGCTAAAGTTTACTCACATAGCCTATAAAATTTCAACATTGAAACTAACCATTGGGTGGGAGGGGGGGGGTGGTAAATTGGAATCTTCTAACTGGATCTGCAATGTAAAAAAATTTTGGGAACCACTGATTTAGAGCCACATTTGAGTTAACAGTCATGAAGCCGGCAGAGAGCCAAGAGGCAGTAGAGATTAGCTACAATTGAAGAAGTAACTTAAGTTAGACCCATGAGAGTCGACAAGTTGTTGTTTAGAGCTGGGCCAAAAATGGGCGTAATTAAAGAACTCATTATTTAGTTGCTAGAGTTTCTGTTTTGTTTTGGTTTGGTTTTTTTCAAATATTTTAGTCAATAGTAAGTAGCGTCTATCGCTTTTTTTCATATAGCGTATGTTGCATTAGCTGCACTTTTGATTCTATCAAGTTAAGTTGATGTCATATTATCTGCACTTTTGATTCTATCAATTTAAGTTGGTGTCCAATTATCTGCACTTTTGATTCTATCAAGATAAGTTAATGTACAATTGTCTGCACTTTTCATTCTATCAAGATAAGTTAATGTACAATTGTCTGCACTTTTTCATTCTATCAAGATAAGTTAATGTACAATTGTCTGCACTTTTTCATTCTATCAAGATAAGTTAATGTACAATTGTCTGCAATTTTTCATTCTATCAAGATAAGTTAATGTACAATTGTCTGCACTTTTTCATTCTATCAAGATAAGTTAATATACAATTGTCTATACTTTTCATTCTATCAAGATAAGTTAATGTACAATTGTCTGCACTTTTTCATTCTATCAAGATAAGTTAATGTGCACTTGTCTGTACTTTTGATTCTATCAAGATAAGTTAATGTACAATTGTCTGCACTTTTGCAACACTCACGTTAAATTAGTGTCCAATTATCTGCATATTAGTAGATACAAAACAACAAAAAAGTAACAAAGACGAGCCATCTCCTTCAACTAAACTACAGGTCTATAGAACAGTGATCTGTGCTACACATCTTTATGGCTCAAAAACCTGGCATATTAACAAGAGTCAAATGTAGGTATTGCCACGCATCTCTATGGCTCAGATATCTGATTTATATACAAGAGCCACGTTTAAGTATTGATACACATCTCTATGTCTCTGATATCTGATTTATATACAAGAGCCACATGTAAGTATTGATACACATCTCTATGGCTCAGATATCTGATTTATATACAAGAGCCACGTGCCACGCATCTCTATGGCTCAGTTTTTTTCCAAGGCACGATTACAGTACAATCCATCAGATGTTAGCAACGGTCAGCACGGAGTGCATGGGAGACAATTGTCTGATAAGACAGTCTCCATTACATTCAGTCAGATATTAGCAACGGTCAGCACGGAGTGCATGGGAGACAACTGTCTGACAAGACAGTCTCCTTCGGCAAGACGTCTTGCTGACATCGGAAAAGACAGTCTTCTAATCTCTGGTGATATGTGCCAAGTAAAGTTGACGTGTAGGATCTCGCAGAGAACGTTTTCCTGGATCGGCACAAGAATCAGCATAACTAGAAAGAAAGCACCTGGGAGCTGGGAACTGGGAACTGGGAACTGTTGGCCTTTGATTGGGTTGGTTGGACATCCTTAACAAAAACTGTCATGGAAACGGTCGAGTCTCTCCGGCGAGAGAGAGAAAGAGAGAGAGAGAGAGAGATAATGATGATGGTGATGATGATGAGAAGCTCTGATGGATAAAACAGTCTGCTGATAGCCCACCAGTTGACCATGACCTTGACTGCCCCAAGTGATGAACGGTATGTAATTTCAGTATGCGTAAAAAAAAAGGGGGGGGGGCGGTTGTCTGACAACCAATGATCATCGGATATTAAGTTATTGTATCAAAATATCATTTAATTCCTTTACCAGCAAACAAGCCTCCATTTTAATAATATATCTACCTTGTAGGACATAAGACCTTGTAGGACATAATACATGTGTATACTACTTTTTTTATTGTGTCATCCCAATGTCTTTTTTTCCCCCCTCCTCCTCCCACCTATTTTTTCTGCAACTAAAATAGATTGATGAAGTTTGTGCGCCCCAGGAAGTGAATCATTAGAAGGCTTCAGTCTCCGATTTCGTTAAATCCTGCTGACAAATCATCGGCGTCCATGCGGCCTTATGATCAATATCAGGAGAACAGCCGGCCTTGTAACAACAACGGGGGAAAAATGGACAAGAAAGAGTTGGGGGGGGGGGAGGAGGAGAGAAATGCTAGCTGGTGATGGTCAATGGAGGGAAGAAATTATTTTCAGCCGTTTGTAACAGTCGTCTTAGCAAAAGAGATGGGAGGGTTCGGAGAAAGAATCGGAGAGATGGAGGACGAGACGAAGAAATGGATGGAAGAATAAAGAGGAACTAAAAGCACGAGAGCCGTTGTGAATGAAATCACTGACAAATTTTTGTTACAGAAGTAATTTTATTATATATTGTAGAAGATGTGAAATGTATATGTGTTATATTGCCCTAGAACATATTCGGCTGTACACAGGTTATTGTATCGTACAAAAAGTCTATAAGAAATCCCTCTACAGTAGATTATGAATAATAGGAACAAGATGACCAGTAGATTGAAGTATAAGACAAAATAATGACAAAGTTCTTCTCGGCTGAATGCCTTCCTTATGTCAAGTTACTTCTCCTAGCTGTGCTCTTTTGTATGATTCACTCATTGTTTACTTCGTAAAAGTAGGCGTGCCGTCAAAACTTTGCTTTCGTTTAGATTTGAAAGTCTTACACAATATTATTCGATGTAGATTACAAACAGTCTTACACAATATTATTCGATGTAGATTACAAACAGTCTTACACAATATTATTCGAGGTAGATTACAAACAGTCTTACACAATATTATTCGAGGTAGATTACAAACAGTCTTACACAAAACTATTCGATGTAGATTACAGTCTTACACAATAGTATTCGATGTAGATTACAAACAGTCTTACACAATAGTATTCGATGTAGATTACAAACAGTCTTACACAATTATTGCTTTAGGAAAAATACGTTCCATCCCAGATCGTTCAAAACTCGTGAAACCTGGATGGTAACTCATTTATATGAAGGCTAACTGAAATCAAACCCAAGAGATGGAGTACCGAAGGCGGTATGACATAGACACAATGAACATTCCGGAAACTCCTGCGACGTGGAACACAGAAAGAGCAAACTGAGACACGGAAACACTTCTGGTCATCTACTGCGTCCTATTTTCAGCCGTCTTGACTAAGTATTGCCGTTAGATCAAATGGGAAAGGACGAGAGAGTGAGGCTGACTAACTGAGCGATTCTCCCTCAATTTCAAAAATACAGCTCAAAGTCAAGGCCACTACTCTAACCTTGGTCCTCTTCGCAGGTGAAGGACGAAAAGAATAAAATATCAATTCAAACCTATTCTTTTCTTTACATTAGTTAAATGTCTTATATATCATTGTTCACAGTTACATTAGTTATATGTCTTATATATCATTGTTCACAGTTACATTAGTTATATGTCTTATATATCATTGTTCACAGTTACATTAGTTATATATCATTGTTCACAGTTACATTAGTTATATGTCTTATATATCATTGTTCACAGTTACATTAGTTATATGTCTTATATATCATTGTTCACAGTTACATTAGTTATATATCATTGTTCACAGTTACATTAGTTATATGTCTTATATAGCATTGTTCACAGTTACATTAGTTATATGTCTTATATAGCATTGTTCACAGTTACATTAGTTATATGTCTTATATATCATTGTTCACAGTTACATTAGTTATATGTCTTATATATCATTGTTCACAGTTACATTAGTTATATGTCTTATATATCATTGTTCACAGTTACATTAGTTATATATCATTGTTCACAGTTACATTAGTTATATGTCTTATATAGCATTGTTCACAGTTACATTAGTTATATGTCTTATATAGCATTGTTCACAGTTACATTAGTTATATGTCTTATATAGCATTGTTCACAGTTACATTAGTTATATGTCTTATATAGCATTGTTCACAGTTACATTAGTTATATGTCTTATATAGCATTGTTCACAGTTACATTAGTTATATGTCTTATATAGCATTGTTCACAGTTACATTAGTTATATGTCTTATATAGCATTGTTCACAGTTACATTAGTTATATGTCTTATATAGCATTGTTCACAGTTACATTAGTTATATGTCTTATATAGCATTGTTCACAGTTACATTAGTTATATGTCTTATATAGCATTGTTCACAGTTACATTAGTTATATGTCTTATATAGCATTGTTCACAGTTACATTAGTTATATGTCTTATATAGCATTGTTCACAGTTACATTAGTTATATGTCTTATATAGCATTGTTCACAGTTACATTAGTTATATATCATTGTTCACAGTTACATTAGTTATATATCATTGTTCACAGTTACATTAGTTATATATCACTGTTCACAGTTACATTAGTTATATATCACTGTTCACAGTTACATTAGTTATATAGCATTGTTCACAGTTACATTAGTTATATATCATTGTTCACAGTTACATTAGTTATATATCATTGTTCACAGTTACATTAGTTATATATTATTGTTCACAGTTACATTAGTTATATATCATTGTTCACAGTTACATTAGTTATATATCATTGTTCACAGTTACATTAGTTATATATCATTGTTCACAGTTACACTAGTTATATATCATTGTTCACAGTTACATTAGTTATATGTCTTATATATCATTGTTCACAGTTACATTAGTTATATATCATTGTTCACAGTTACATTAGTTATATATCATTGTTCACAGTTACATTAGTTATATATCATTGTTCACAGTTACATTAGTTATATGTCTTATATATCATTGTTCACAGTTACATTAGTTATATATCATTGTTCACAGTTACATTAGTTATATATCATTGTTCACAGTTACATTAGTTATATATCATTGTTCACAGTTACATTAGTTATATGTCTTATATATCATTGTTCACAGTTACATTAGTTATATGTCTTATATATCATTGTTCACAGTTACATTAGTTATATGTTTTATATATCATTGTTCACAGTTACATTAGTTATATATCATTGTTCACAGTTACATTAGTTATATATCATTGTTCACAGTTACATTAGTTATATATCACTGTTCACAGTTACATTAGTTATATGTCTTATATATCATTGTTCACAGTTACATTAGTTATATATCATTGTTCACAGTTACATTAGTTATATATCATTGTTCACAGTTACATTAGTTATATATCATTGTTCACAGTTACATTAGTTATATGTCTTATATAGCATTGTTCACAGTTACATTAGTTATATATCATTGTTCACAGTTACATTAGTTATATATCATTGTTCACAGTTACATTAGTTATATGTCTTATATAGCATTGTTAACAGTTACATTAGTTATATATCATTGTTCACAGTTACATTAGTTATATGTCTTATATAGCATTGTTCACAGTTACATTAGTAAAATGTCTTATATATCATTGTTCACAGTTACATTAGTTATATGTCTTATATAGCATTGTTCACAGTTACATTAGTTATATGTCTTATATATCATTGTTCACAGTTACATTAGTTATATGTCTTATATATCATTGTTCACAGTTACATTAGTTATATGTCTTATATATCATTGTTCACAGTTACACTAGTTATATATCACTGTTCACAGTTACATTAGTTATATATCACTGTTCACAGTTACATTAGTTATATAGCATTGTTCACAGTTACATTAGTTATATATCATTGTTCACAGTTACATTAGTTATATATCATTGTTCACAGTTACATTAGTTATATATCATTGTTCACAGTTACATTAGTTATATATCATTGTTCACAGTTACATTAGTTATATATCATTGTTCACAGTTACATTAGTTATATATCATTGTTCACAGTTACATTAGTTATATATCTTATATATCATTGTTCACAGTTACATTAGTTATATATCATTGTTCACAGTTACATTAGTTATATATCATTGTTCACAGTTACATTAGTTATATGTCTTATATATCATTGTTCACAGTTACATTAGTTATATATCATTGTTCACAGTTACACTAGTTATATATCATTGTTCACAGTTACATTAGTTATATGTCTTATATATCATTGTTCACAGTTACATTAGTTATATATCATTGTTCACAGTTACACTAGTTATATATCATTGTTCACAGTTACATTAGTTATATGTCTTATATATCATTGTTCACAGTTACATTAGTTATATATCATTGTTCACAGTTACATTAGTTATATATCATTGTTCACAGTTACATTAGTTATATATCATTGTTCACAGTTACATTAGTTATATGTCTTATATATCATTGTTCACAGTTACATTAGTTATATGTCTTATATATCATTGTTCACAGTTACATTAGTTATATATCATTGTTCACAGTTACATTAGTTATATATCATTGTTCACAGTTACATTAGTTATATATCATTGTTCACAGTTACATTAGTTATATATCATTGTTCACAGTTACATTAGTTATATATCATTGTTCACAGTTACATTAGTTATATATCATTGTTCACAGTTACATTAGTTATATGTCTTATATAGCATTGTTCACAGTTACATTAGTTAAATGTCTTATATATCATTGTTCACAGTTACATTAGTTATATGTCTTATATAGCATTGTTCACAGTTACATTAGTTATATGTCTTATATATCATTGTTCACAGTTACATTAGTTATATGTCTTATATAGCATTGTTCACAGTTACATTAGTTATATGTCTTATATATCATTGTTCACAGTTACACTAGTTATATATCACTGTTCACAGTTACATTAGTTATATATCACTGTTCACAGTTACATTAGTTATATAGCATTGTTCACAGTTACATTAGTTATATATCATTGTTCACAGTTACATTAGTTATATATCATTGTTCACAGTTACATTAGTTATATATCATTGTTCACAGTTACATTAGTTATATATCATTGTTCACAGTTACATTAGTTATATATCATTGTTCACAGTTACATTAGTTATATATCATTGTTCACAGTTACATTAGTTATATATCTTATATATCATTGTTCACAGTTACATTAGTTATATATCATTGTTCACAGTTACATTAGTTATATATCATTGTTCACAGTTACATTAGTTATATGTCTTATATATCATTGTTCACAGTTACATTAGTTATATATCATTGTTCACAGTTACACTAGTTATATATCATTGTTCACAGTTACATTAGTTATATGTCTTATATATCATTGTTCACAGTTACATTAGTTATATATCATTGTTCACAGTTACACTAGTTATATATCATTGTTCACAGTTACATTAGTTATATGTCTTATATATCATTGTTCACAGTTACATTAGTTATATATCATTGTTCACAGTTACATTAGTTATATATCATTGTTCACAGTTACATTAGTTATATATCATTGTTCACAGTTACATTAGTTATATGTCTTATATATCATTGTTCACAGTTACATTAGTTATATGTCTTATATATCATTGTTCACAGTTACATTAGTTATATGTCTTATATATCATTGTTCACAGTTACATTAGTTATATATCATTGTTCACAGTTACATTAGTTATATATCATTGTTCACAGTTACATTAGTTATATATCACTGTTCACAGTTACATTAGTTATATGTCTTATATATCATTGTTCACAGTTACATTAGTTATATATCATTGTTCACAGTTACATTAGTTATATATCATTGTTCACAGTTACATTAGTTATATATCATTGTTCACAGTTACATTAGTTATATGTCTTATATAGCATTGTTCACAGTTACATTAGTTATATATCATTGTTCACAGTTACATTAGTTATATATCATTGTTCACAGTTACATTAGTTATATGTCTTATATACAATTGTTAACAGTTACATTAGTTATATATCATTGTTCACAGTTACATTAGTTATATGTCTTATATAGCATTGTTCACAGTTACATTAGTTATATATCATTGTTCACAGTTACATTAGTTATATATCATTGTTCACAGTTACATTAGTTATATATCATTGTTCACAGTTACATTAGTTATATATCATTGTTCACAGTTACATTAGTTATATATCATTGTTCACAGTTACATTAGTTATATGTCTTATATAGCATTGTTAACAGTTACATTAGTTATATGTCTTATATAGCATTGTTAACAGTTACATTAGTTATATGTCTTATATAGCATTGTTCACAGTTACATTAGTTATATGTCTTATATAGCATTGTTCACAGTTACATTAGTTATATGTCTTATATATCATTGTTCACAGTTACATTAGTTATATGTCTTATATATCATTGTTCACAGTTACATTAGTTATATATCATTGTTCACAGTTACATTAGTTATATATCATTGTTCACAGTTACATTAGTTATATATCATTGTTCACAGTTACATTAGTTATATATCATTGTTCACAGTTACATTAGTTATATATCTTATATATCACTGTTCACAGTTACATTAGTTATATATCATTGTTCACAGTTACATTAGTTATATATCTTATATATCATTGTTCACAGTTACATTATTTATATATCATTGTTCACAGTTACATTAGTTATATATCTTATATATCACTGTTGACAGTTACATTAGTTATATATCATTGTTCACAGTTACAATAGTTATATATCATTGTTCACAGTTACATTAGTTATATAGCATTGTTCACAGTTACATTAGTTATATGTCTTGTATAGCATTGTTCACAGTTACATTAGTTATATGTCTTATATATCATTGTTCACAGTTACATTAGTTATATGTCTTATATAGCATTGTTCACAGTTACATTAGTTATATGTCTTATATAGCATTGTTCACAGTTACATTAGTTATATGTCTTATATATCATTGTTCACAGTAACATTAGTTATATGTCTTATATAGCATTGTTCACAGTTACATTAGTTATATGTCTTATATAGCATTGTTCACAGTTACATTAGTTATATGTCTTATATATCATTGTTCACAGTTACATTAGTTATATGTCTTATATAGCATTGTTCACAGTTACACTAGTTATATATCATTGTTCACAGTTACATTAGTTATATATCATTGTTCACAGTTACATTAGTTATATGTCTTATATAGCATTGTTCACAGTTACATTAGTTATATGTCTTATATAGCATTGTTCACAGTTACATTAGTTATATGTCTTATATATCATTGTTCACAGTTACAATAGTTATATATCATTGTTCACAGTTACATTAGTTATATAGCATTGTTCACAGTTACATTAGTTATATGTCTTGTATAGCATTGTTCACAGTTACATTAGTTATATGTCTTATATATCATTGTTCACAGTTACATTAGTTATATGTCTTATATAGCATTGTTCACAGTTACATTAGTTATATGTCTTATATAGCATTGTTCACAGTTACATTAGTTATATGTCTTATATATCATTGTTCACAGTTACATTAGTTATATGTCTTATATAGCATTGTTCACAGTTACATTAGTTATATGTCTTATATAGCATTGTTCACAGTTACATTAGTTATATGTCTTATATATCATTGTTCACAGTTACATTAGTTATATGTCTTATATAGCATTGTTCACAGTTACACTAGTTATATATCATTGTTCACAGTTACATTAGTTATATATCATTGTTCACAGTTACATTAGTTATATGTCTTATATAGCATTGTTCACAGTTACATTAGTTATATGTCTTATATAGCATTGTTCACAGTTACATTAGTTATATGTCTTATATATCATTGTTCACAGTTACATTAGTTATATGTCTTATATAGCATTGTTCACAGTTACATTAGTTATATATCATTGTTCACAGTTACATTAGTTATATGTCTTATATAGCATTGTTCACAGTTACATTAGTTATATGTCTTATATAGCATTGTTCACAGTTACATTAGTAATATGTCTTATATAGCATTGTTCACAGTTACATTAGTTATATGTCTTATATATCATTGTTCACAGTTACATTAGTTATATGTCTTATATATCACTGTTCACAGTTACATTAGTTATATGTCTTATATATCACTGTTCACAGTTACATTAGTTATATGTCTTATATAGCATTGTTCACAGTTACATTAATTATATGTCTTATATATCATTGTTCACAGTTACACTAGTTATATATCATTGTTCACAGTTACATTAGTTATATGTCTTATATATCATTGTTCACAGTTACATTAGTTATATGTCTTATATAGCATTGTTCACAGTTACATTAGTTATATGTCTCATATAGCATTGTTCACAGTTACATTAGTTATATGTCTTATATAGCATTGTTCACAGTTACATTAGTTATATATCATTGTTCACAGTGACATTAGTTATATATCATTGTTCACAGTTACATTAGTTATATATCATTGTTCACAGTTACATTAGTTATATATCATTGTTCACAGTTACATTAGTTATATGTCTTATATAGCATTGTTAACAGTTACATTAGTTATATGTCTTATATAGCATTGTTAACAGTTACATTAGTTATATGTCTTATATAGCATTGTTCAAAGTTACATTAGTTATATGTCTTATATAGCATTGTTCACAGTTACATTAGTTATATGTCTTATATATCATTGTTCACAGTTACATTAGTTATATATCATTGTTCACAGTTACATTAGTTATATATCATTGTTCACAGTTACATTAGTTATATATCATTGTTCACAGTTACATTAGTTATATATCATTGTTCACAGTTACATTAGTTATATATCTTATATATCACTGTTCACAGTTACATTAGTTATATATCATTGTTCACAGTTACATTAGTTATATATCTTATATATCATTGTTCACAGTTACATTAGTTATATATCATTGTTCACAGTTACATTAGTTATATATCTTATATATCACTGTTCACAGTTACATTAGTTATATATCATTGTTCACAGTTACAATAGTTATATATCATTGTTCACAGTTACATTAGTTATATAGCATTGTTCACAGTAACATTAGTTATATGTCTTGTATAGCATTGTTCACAGTTACATTAGTTATATGTCTTATATATCATTGTTCACAGTTACATTAGTTATATGTCTTATATAGCATTGTTCACAGTTACATTAGTTATATGTCTTATATAGCATTGTTCACAGTTACATTAGTTATATGTCTTATATATCATTGTTCACAGTTACATTAGTTATATGTCTTATATAGCATTGTTCACAGTTACATTAGTTATATGTCTTATATAGCATTGTTCACAGTTACATTAGTTATATGTCTTATATATCATTGTTCACAGTTAAATTAGTTATATGTCTTATATAGCATTGTTCACAGTTACACTAGTTATATATCATTGTTCACAGTTACATTAGTTATATATCATTGTTCACAGTTACATTAGTTATATGTCTTATATAGCATTGTTCACAGTTACATTAGTTATATGTCTTATATAGCATTGTTCACAGTTACATTAGTTATATGTCTTATATATCATTGTTCACAGTTACATTAGTTATATGTCTTATATAGCATTGTTCACAGTTACATTAGTTATATATCATTGTTCACAGTTACATTAGTTATATGTCTTATATAGCATTGTTCACAGTTACATTAGTTATATGTCTTATATAGCATTGTTCACAGTTACATTAGTAATATGTCTTATATAGCATTGTTCACAGTTACATTAGTTATATGTCTTATATATCATTGTTTACAGTTACATTAGTTATATGTCTTATATATCACTGTTCACAGTTACATTAGTTATATGTCTTATATATCACTGTTCACAGTTACATTAGTTATATGTCTTATAAAGCATTGTTCACAGTTACATTAATTATATGTCTTATATATCATTGTTCACAGTTACACTAGTTATATATCATTGTTCACAGTTACATTAGTTATATGTCTTATATATCATTGTTCACAGTTACATTAGTTATATGTCTTATATAGCATTGTTCACAGTTACATTAGTTATATGTCTCATATAGCATTGTTCACAGTTACATTAGTTATATGTCTTATATAGCATTGTTCACAGTTACATTAGTTATATGTCTTATATATCATTGTTCACAGTAACATTAGTTATATGTCTTATATAGCATTGTTCACAGTTACATTAGTTATATGTCTTATATAGCATTGTTCACAGTTACATTAGTTATATGTCTTATATATCATTGTTCACAGTTACATTAGTTATATGTCTTATATAGCATTGTTCACAGTTACACTAGTTATATATCATTGTTCACAGTTACATTAGTTATATATCATTGTTCACAGTTACATTAGTTATATGTCTTATATAGCATTGTTCACAGTTACATTAGTTATATGTCTTATATAGCATTGTTCACAGTTACATTAGTTATATGTCTTATATATCATTGTTCACAGTTACAATAGTTATATATCATTGTTCACAGTTACATTAGTTATATAGCATTGTTCACAGTTACATTAGTTATATGTCTTGTATAGCATTGTTCACAGTTACATTAGTTATATGTCTTATATATCATTGTTCACAGTTACATTAGTTATATGTCTTATATAGCATTGTTCACAGTTACATTAGTTATATGTCTTATATAGCATTGTTCACAGTTACATTAGTTATATGTCTTATATATCATTGTTCACAGTTACATTAGTTATATGTCTTATATAGCATTGTTCACAGTTACATTAGTTATATGTCTTATATAGCATTGTTCACAGTTACATTAGTTATATGTCTTATATATCATTGTTCACAGTTACATTAGTTATATGTCTTATATAGCATTGTTCACAGTTACACTAGTTATATATCATTGTTCACAGTTACATTAGTTATATATCATTGTTCACAGTTACATTAGTTATATGTCTTATATAGCATTGTTCACAGTTACATTAGTTATATGTCTTATATAGCATTGTTCACAGTTACATTAGTTATATGTCTTATATATCATTGTTCACAGTTACATTAGTTATATGTCTTATATAGCATTGTTCACAGTTACATTAGTTATATATCATTGTTCACAGTTACATTAGTTATATGTCTTATATAGCATTGTTCACAGTTACATTAGTTATATGTCTTATATAGCATTGTTCACAGTTACATTAGTAATATGTCTTATATAGCATTGTTCACAGTTACATTAGTTATATGTCTTATATATCATTGTTCACAGTTACATTAGTTATATGTCTTATATATCACTGTTCACAGTTACATTAGTTATATGTCTTATATATCACTGTTCACAGTTACATTAGTTATATGTCTTATATAGCATTGTTCACAGTTACATTAATTATATGTCTTATATATCATTGTTCACAGTTACACTAGTTATATATCATTGTTCACAGTTACATTAGTTATATGTCTTATATATCATTGTTCACAGTTACATTAGTTATATGTCTTATATAGCATTGTTCACAGTTACATTAGTTATATGTCTCATATAGCATTGTTCACAGTTACATTAGTTATATGTCTTATATAGCATTGTTCACAGTTACATTAGTTATATATCATTGTTCACAGTGACATTAGTTATATATCATTGTTCACAGTTACATTAGTTATATATCATTGTTCACAGTTACATTAGTTATATATCATTGTTCACAGTTACATTAGTTATATGTCTTATATAGCATTGTTAACAGTTACATTAGTTATATGTCTTATATAGCATTGTTAACAGTTACATTAGTTATATGTCTTATATAGCATTGTTCAAAGTTACATTAGTTATATGTCTTATATAGCATTGTTCACAGTTACATTAGTTATATGTCTTATATATCATTGTTCACAGTTACATTAGTTATATATCATTGTTCACAGTTACATTAGTTATATATCATTGTTCACAGTTACATTAGTTATATATCATTGTTCACAGTTACATTAGTTATATATCATTGTTCACAGTTACATTAGTTATATATCTTATATATCACTGTTCACAGTTACATTAGTTATATATCATTGTTCACAGTTACATTAGTTATATATCTTATATATCATTGTTCACAGTTACATTAGTTATATATCATTGTTCACAGTTACATTAGTTATATATCTTATATATCACTGTTCACAGTTACATTAGTTATATATCATTGTTCACAGTTACAATAGTTATATATCATTGTTCACAGTTACATTAGTTATATAGCATTGTTCACAGTAACATTAGTTATATGTCTTGTATAGCATTGTTCACAGTTACATTAGTTATATGTCTTATATATCATTGTTCACAGTTACATTAGTTATATGTCTTATATAGCATTGTTCACAGTTACATTAGTTATATGTCTTATATAGCATTGTTCACAGTTACATTAGTTATATGTCTTATATATCATTGTTCACAGTTACATTAGTTATATGTCTTATATAGCATTGTTCACAGTTACATTAGTTATATGTCTTATATAGCATTGTTCACAGTTACATTAGTTATATGTCTTATATATCATTGTTCACAGTTAAATTAGTTATATGTCTTATATAGCATTGTTCACAGTTACACTAGTTATATATCATTGTTCACAGTTACATTAGTTATATATCATTGTTCACAGTTACATTAGTTATATGTCTTATATAGCATTGTTCACAGTTACATTAGTTATATGTCTTATATAGCATTGTTCACAGTTACATTAGTTATATGTCTTATATATCATTGTTCACAGTTACATTAGTTATATGTCTTATATAGCATTGTTCACAGTTACATTAGTTATATATCATTGTTCACAGTTACATTAGTTATATGTCTTATATAGCATTGTTCACAGTTACATTAGTTATATGTCTTATATAGCATTGTTCACAGTTACATTAGTAATATGTCTTATATAGCATTGTTCACAGTTACATTAGTTATATGTCTTATATATCATTGTTTACAGTTACATTAGTTATATGTCTTATATATCACTGTTCACAGTTACATTAGTTATATGTCTTATATATCACTGTTCACAGTTACATTAGTTATATGTCTTATAAAGCATTGTTCACAGTTACATTAATTATATGTCTTATATATCATTGTTCACAGTTACACTAGTTATATATCATTGTTCACAGTTACATTAGTTATATGTCTTATATATCATTGTTCACAGTTACATTAGTTATATGTCTTATATAGCATTGTTCACAGTTACATTAGTTATATGTCTCATATAGCATTGTTCACAGTTACATTAGTTATATGTCTTATATAGCATTGTTCACAGTTACATTAGTTATATGTCTTATATATCATTGTTCACAGTTACACTAGTTATATATCATTGTTCACAGTTACATTAGTTATATGTCTTATATATCATTGTTCACAGTTACATTAGTTATATGTCTTATATATCATTGTTCACAGTTACATTAGTTATATGTCTTATATATCACTGTTCACAGTTACATTAGTTATATGTCTTATATATCATTGTTCACAGTTACACTAGTTATATATCATTGTTCACAGTTACATTAGTTATATGTCTTATATATCATTGTTGACAGTTACATTAGTTATATGTCTTATATAGCATTGTTCACAGTTACATTAGTTATATGTCTTATATAGCATTGTTCACAGTTACATTAGTTATATGTCTTATATATCATTGTTCACAGTTACACTAGTTATATATCACTGTTCACAGTTACATTAGTTATATATCATTGTTCACAGTTACACTAGTTATATATCATTGTTCACAGTTACATTAGTTATATGTCTTATATATCATTGTTCACAGTTACATTAGTTATATGTCTTATATAGCATTGTTCACAGTTACATTAGTTATATGTCTTATATAGCATTGTTCACAGTTACATTAGTTATATGTCTTATATATCATTGTTCACAGTTACATTAGTTATATATCATTGTTCACAGTTACATTAGTTATATGTCTTATATATCATTGTTCACAGTTACATTAGTTATATGTCTTATATGTCATTGTTCACAGTTACATTAGTTATATATCATTGTTCACAGTTACATTAGTTATATATCATTGTTCACAGTTACATTAGTTATATATCATTGTTCACAGTTACATTAGTTCTATGTCTTATATATCATTGTTCACAGTTACATTAGTTATATATCATTGTTCACAGTTACATTAGTTATATATCACTGTTCACAGTTACATTAGTTATATATCATTGTTCACAGTTACATTAGTTATATATCATTGTTCACAGTTACATTAGTTATATATCACTGTTCACAGTTACATTAGTTATATATCATTGTTCACAGTTACATTAGTTATATAGCATTGTTCACAGTTACATTAGTTATATGTCTTATATATCATTGTTCACAGTTACACTAGTTATATATCATTGTTCACAGTTACATTAGTTATATGTCTTATATATCATTGTTCACAGTTACATTAGTTATATGTCTTATATAGCATTGTTCACAGTTACATTAGTTATATGTCTTATATAGCATTGTTCACAGTTACATTAGTTATATGTCTTATATATCATTGTTCACAGTTACACTAGTTATATATCATTGTTCACAGTTACATTAGTTATATGTCTTATATATCATTGTTCACAGTTACATTAGTTATATGTCTTATATAGCATTGTTCACAGTTACATTAGTTATATGTCTTATATATCATTGTTCACAGTTACATTAGTTATATATCATTGTTCACAGTTACATTAGTTATATATCATTGTTCACAGTTACATTAGTTATATATCATTGTTCACAGTTACACTAGTTATATATCACTGTTCACAGTTACATTAGTTATATATCACTGTTCACAGTTACATTAGTTATATATCACTGTTCACAGTTACATTAGTTATATATCATTGTTCACAGTTACATTAGTTATATATCATTGTTCACAGTTACATTAGTTATATATCATTGTTCACAGTTACACTAGTTATATATCATTGTTCACAGTTACATTAGTTATATGTCTTATATATCATTGTTCACAGTTACACTAGTTATATATCACTGTTCACAGTTACATTAGTTATATAGCATTGTTCACAGTTACATTAGTTATATATCATTGTTCACAGTTACATTAGTTATATATCATTGTTCACAGTTACATTAGTTATATATCATTGTTCACAGTTACATTAGTTATATATGACTGTTCACAGTTACATTAGTTATATATCACTGTTCACAGTTACATTAGTTATATGTCTTATATATCATTGTTCACAGTTACATTAGTTATATATCACTGTTCACAGTTACATTAGTTATATATCACTGTTCACAGTTACACTAGTTATATATCACTGTTCACATATAGGCTAGCTACTTATCCTTGTTCACAGATATGCTAGTCATTATATCCTTGTTCACATATAGACTATTTATAAATCCTATTTCACAGATAAGCTGAGTTATCACAACACTTTGTTCAATCGTTCCATGTTTATTTTTAATTAACTTTTTTTTTTTGCGTGTTTTAAAATAATTTTCCTTTGAAATAAACTAGAATATTTGGCCATTTTCCCATCTGCTCCCTTCTTGTTCAGCCACGAGCCACGTTTCTCCTAACATCACTAGCCACATATCCTTTCCTCTAATCGACAAAATAATGTTCCATTCTGCCAACAAGTTGACGAATGCGTTAAATTAATAAATACCACCCAATCACGCCTCAACTTCTAAATTATGTTTTACCACCCAATCATGCCTCAACTTCTAAATTATTTTTTACCACCCAATCATGTGTGAACTTCTAGATTAAGTTATAGCACCCAATCACGTCTGAACTTCTAAATTATGTTTTATCACCCAATCATATCTGAACTTCTAGATTATTTTATAGCACCCAATCACGCTTGAACATTTAAATTATTTTTACCACCCAATCATGTCTGAACTTCTAGATTATGTTATAGCACCCAATCACGTCTGAACTTCTAAATTATGTTTTATCACCCAATCATATCTGAACTTCTAGATTATTTTATAGCACCCAATCACGCTTGAACTTCTAAATTATGTTTTACCACCCAATCATGCCTCAACATTTAAATTATTTTTACCACCCAATATAGTCTGAACTTCTAGATTATTTTATAGCATACAATCACGTCTGAACTTCTAAATTATTTTTACCCCCCCCCCACCCCCCCAAAAAAATAAATCATGTCTGACTTCTAGATTATTTTATAGCACCCAATCACGCCTGAACTTATAAATTATATTTTTTACCACCCAATCATGTCTGAAATTCTAGATTATTTTATAGCACCCGGTCACGTCTGAATTTCGAAATTATTTATAATCTTTCTAAGTAATTTTTTGTGTTTGTTCCAACTCTGTTTATTTGAGATGTTAATGCCTGTGTCCAACGTGTTGATGGACGGCGCACAACTGGGTATGGTTCTTAAGAGTTCTTGTCCTCGAAGGCGGTTACATTTCTTAGTCCTGGATTTGATTAGCCGTCGGCTTAATGCGGCCTATAGTACAGGCGACCTTATCAATGGTCAGAATCAATAAACACAAACCTTTTAATGTAAAAGGAGGGCGGGGGATGGGGCGCGGCGCTAGAAATCTGCATTTGGTCAACACCTTCCTGATAATGCTGAGCGAGAGATGGGGAACATTAACAGAACATGCATATTTGCATTTTATAAAAACAGTAAATTTACTGTAATCATTATTATGTGGAATTTTACTGTAATCATTATTATGCCAAATTGTACTGTAATCATTATTGTGCCAAACGTTACTGTAATCATTATTATGCCAAATTTTACTGTAATCATTATTGTGCCAAATTTTACTGCAATCATTATTATGCCAAATTTTACTGTAATCATTAGTATGCCAAATTTTACTGTAATCATTATTGTGCACAACTTTACTGTAATCATTATTGTGCCAAATTTTACTGTAATCATTATTATGCCAAATTTTACTGTAATCATTATTATGCCAAATTTTACTGTAATCATTAGTATGCCAAATTTTACTTTAATCATTATTGTGCCAAATTTTACTGTAATCATTAGTATGCCAAATTTTACTGTTATCCTTATTATGCCAAATTTTAATGCAATCATTATTATGCCAAATTTTACTGTAATCATTACTATGCCAAATTTTACTATAATCATTACTATGCCAAATTTTACTGTAATCATTATTATGTTAAATTTCACTGTAATCATTATTATGCCAAATTTTACTGTAGTAATTTTTATGCCAAATTTTATTGTAACTATTTTTATGCCATGTGATAACTACAAGTTCATTAAAATAGCAGGTATTGGGGAGGGGGTGTGGGGGCGTAGTGACAGACTGGGGAAGTAACAAACTTTTCTATGTGGCTAAACTCCAAAACTTTAACAACGTAATGCACTCGTATATAATAATGAGGAGATCAATTGTGTAAGGGAAATTTTTAAATATAAAAATTATCTCTACTCAATACAGAGCTTTGGGGGTGGGAGATTGCCCTTTCAATAATATCTCTTACCGTTTTCCCCACTAAAGTATGTACCTTAATACTTGAAACTAAAATTATACTCTTACATTACACATCTTTAAACTTGAAAATGTTAATTCCTGAAATGTATTATATTTAATTGTTGAAAACGTTTTTTATTCTTAATTACGTATACTTGAAAATATGTCGATTCTTAATTATGTTTCTTTAGTGCTTGTAAATGTTTAAAATCTTAAGGTATCTTAATATTTAGAAATGTCTTTCTCAAGTAAATAAATAAACACGAGCAATAAGGCCAACACAATCAAAAAAGAACAACACATGAATAATTAGACCAACAATTAGACCAACAATTAGACCAATAATTAGACCAACTAAACAAAGGAGAAAAGCCAAGATCAAGTCACGTGTCCTTCTCGGTATTTTATTTGCAATTATATACGTCACATGTACTTTACAATATCAGGATTACAAGTTAAGTCATTCCGGTCCTAAGATTAACTCTTGAGAAGAAGATCATATTAGAAATAGTATTATGTCCCAAATTGGATGACGGGCACATTAGTTCACAAACATATTCCTTTCTGGCAGTCCAACACATTTAGTAAACGTGGCCAGGTATTGATAAGAGTGAAAGGAAAATTCTGGTAGAAATATAAGTAAGTTTAATTCTCGATTATGGAAATTAAAAACTAAAAATATGTCAGACCATAATTTAAAATTAGGATTTTTAAATAATCAAGTGACGTGTTTATCTATCCCATTACAAGACCTCCCAGAGAGGGCTCTCCATTGCGCTGCCATTCGATATTTCTACCTTCGACCATTCTTGCAATTAATAGTGTTCATAACATTAAATCCGGAAAACAGTGTTGGTTCTGGCAAGACTCTTTAATTTAAGAACGTAGAAACTATGCAAGCAGCAAAGCAAACGGTTACCGGAAATTAGATCGAAAGAAATTTCGTCGACAGAAATTTGATCGAACGGAAATTTGGTCGAATCATTTTTTGTTTTTTATAGTTTACACGTTAAAATTTTCCTCAAATTTCTTGTTAAAAGCACTATACTATATAGTAAAACAAAATAATGCATTAATTATTATTTCGGATACGAAAGCAAACGTATTTGGCACAAGCAGATCTACAATAAAATATTTATAAAATTGTATTTGTTTGTAAAGCGATGCGTGAGATATTTTCTATTTAAAAAAAACAACAGCAACATAATCTCCATCCAATCATCTTATTAACCACAAGCGAATTCCATTGGCTGTCGCAGCTGAACCATTATTTTATATTTAGACACCCAATCAAAAGTGAACATTTTGAGAAATCTACTAAATCCGCGGAAAAGGTTTTGAGCCTGTCTCCAAGGAACAGCAACGCTTTATTATCCGTAAATCGGAGGCATGTACGGTCGTTTATCCGAAATAGTCTGTTTATGGACAATCAATGTAGGCTACAGTTTTTGCTTGAAATCATCTAATCAGATTTTTAAAGAAAATGGGTTTTTTTTTTTTTTTTTTTTTCACTTTAAGGTGAGATTTCAAAGTTCCAAGGAACTAAGACTCGCTTGTTGACACTGACGAGCTCACGGAAGGTGATCATGTGATTGTCTGCTGAAGAAGTCTGGTTTTTTTAATAATTGTAGAAATAGACGCACGTATTGGAGCATAACCTGAGTAATAATAGTGTCCTCGCTAACACCCCACCCTACACCCACATACCTCAGTTATCTCGTTAAAGAAGAGAATTCAGAATTTTTGTAGGTAGCAGACTTCACAGAGTGTTCAAATATGTATTAATCAATAATATCTTTTTTTCATGTATTTCAACATACAGAATAACAAACAAACAAAAATCAATAAACCTATAGAACTGAACAATGAAACATACATCAACAACCATTCGATTTTTTTCTCTAATTAAAAACATCAACAAACATTAGATGTTACCCCAATTTAATTCAAACCATCATTAGAATTGTCCCTACTTAATTAAAAAATCAGGGAAAATTTGTTGCCCCCATTTAAACAGACGTTTTAGAATTTTGTCTTCTAATTTTAAAAAAAACTTGAAAATTTGGAGGATTTACCGTAGCGACTATTAAATCTTTACCCGGTCGCTGATTTTACACATTATGACAAATATTTTTTAACAGAATTTGACGCGAATCATTTTTTTATTTGTTATTATTTTTTTTAATAGATTTGACGTCACAACGCATGCAAACGAATCAATCATGGCGACGTGTCACGTGCCAGGGTCACATGGACTACATCTCGCTGTTTATTATTGGAAAAAAGGAAGGAAAAAAGACACAAGCACGTGATGAATAAATTAACAAGCGACCCAGTCTACTCAAATTTGGTTGTTTTTTTATTGAACCGAAGTAAACATGCCCTTCTCCTCATTAGATCAGCTGTAATTGCAAACAAGAATAAGTTCTACCTAAAAAACTTTTAAGACTAAACATTATGATAAAGTTCATTAGCATGCTCGATAGGAACCGTTTTATAGTTAAATAGATCGTGTCCTACACCTCACTAGATTCATTTCTATAGTTCTTTAGACGCTAGACATACAGTTTTATAGTTAAATAGATCGTGTCCTACACCTCACTAGATTCATTTCTATAGTTCTTTAGACGCTAGACATACAGTTTTATAGTGAAATAGATCGTGTCCGGTACCTCACTAGATTCATTTCTATAGTTCATTAGACGTTGTTCGATGTTGACAAATCACTCTATCGTCTGCAGCTAAAAAGACCAATTTCGCTCAATCTCGCGCCCTTGTTTCAAGTGGACTAAAGTCTAAACGGAATAGCTGAATATATTATTTTTTCTTTTGTACTCAATAACACAATTTGAAGGGAAGGGAGGTGGGAAGTCGGGAAAGGGGAAGCTGGGATGAACAGTACAACAGTAACATAGCATGAGAACCATTCTTGAAATCAACGGTCCCAAACAACTAGGGAGTCATATCATGTGGTTATATTGCATGATTATAACAAACAAAAAGAACGAGGACAATATTTGAAAGTTTGTTCATCAATACAACAAATTTACATCTTCTATGATATACATTTATAATGAATGATTGTTTGTGTTACAGTAGTGTAACAAAGTAAGGAATATTATAATTACATTTAATGTTATTTGACTGAAATATTGCGAAAACCATGCCATGCCTTTTTTAATTTCTCCAATAAATAGCGTACAAGATTTTTTTAAGGTGATTGTTACAAAAATAATATTCTGATATAACGCTGCCCAATAGGCCATCTCTCCCTCACATCCCCCCCCCCCCACAACCAAAAACCAAAGACTCCGACCTTTGACCTTGTGGTTAATTTTGTTTAAAGTGATGGTTAAAATTGTGTCCTGTTTTTTCTCTGCTCAGAGAATAATTGACCGTGATGTAAGACAACAATGATCCGGCCATATGTTTACAGTAAACATTCCATAGGTCAACCTCTAACTAAATGTACAACACAGCTTTATTCAATAAATAACATTGAATACATTAATTTGTTACAGAAAATGAAAAATTGCGATAATGTAATTGTTCCAGTGGTATATTATTGGTAATATGTACAGAAACGGTCGGGGCAAAAAAATGGAGCAAAAAGGGGTAGGGTTAGTTCCAGAATAGCTTTGAGACATAATAAAAGGAGATACGAACATATGAATAGGCAGGGGGACATGTAACAGTCTCACTGAGATCAGGGTGGGCAACAGTGAATACGATGTCTTGGTGAGAAACAACAGAGGCATGTCATGAGGTTAATGGATGATAGCAGACATCATTGGAGAAGTGAATGGTTGATAATAGCCATCATTCATTGGAGAGGGGGATTGATGGTAGTATCCATCATTGGAGGAGGGAATGGATGGTATATGTTGAAATCATAAGAGAAGTGAATAGATGAAAATAGCCATCGTGGGGGGGGGGGGGGGAATAGTAGCCATTATTGAAGAACTGAAAACTTGCAGCTGTCATTGGAGAGGGATGGTAGTAGCCATCATTGGAGAGGGGAATGGATGGTAGTGGCCATCAATGGAGAAAAAGTCAATGGAATATTTATGTAATCTATAACACAAAAATGAATGCATGAAGATAGCAATCCATGGCGAGGTTTTACGTAGATGATTAAAAGTGTATGAATCATTTTGTGAGACGTATGTAGATGACTGAATGATTGTAGCAATCATTGTTATTGAGGTAAATGGGTGATTGTAGAAATCATGGAATAGAAAGAACTGAATTGCTTGTGATAATCATTACATCGAAATAAAACTGCGTCATTATTTTTTGGCCAGCTGGTAAGTGGGAGGGTTGGGGGTGGGGGGTGGAGGTGCAGCGGGTAGTAGTTATATAGAGATGTATATTGGTTGATATATATATATATAAAGAAAAATGTGTGTCTATGTAAGAAATCTTGGATTGTATTTGATTATTTGAATACATTGGGTTTTATGGATTTTGTTTGGTTGGTTTTGTTACCTTTGTTACATAAAAATAAGGATTAATACAAAAGTGATGAATTGATATATAATTTAGTGAGTTTTTAAATATTTATTGGAGATACTTCGTGCACAAGTGTGTCACCTGAAGTTGAAGAGCTTTTTAAATAATCATTTAGATTTGAACATTACTCACAATTTTTTTTTTACAGATAATAAAGAACTTTCTCTTTTCCTCTTTCTCCTTCTCTTTGTCTCTCTTTCTCTCTCTCTCTTCTCTCTCAACTCTCTCAATCTCTCCTATTTCTCACATGTCTCTCGCCTCTTTCTCCCCCCTCCTTCTTCCTCCTCTTCCTTTCTCTTTCATTTATCTATTTACCTCTCCCTTCTATCATTCTCTCTTCCTCTCTTTATCTCTCCTCGCTCTCCCCTCTTTCTCCTTCTCCTCTCTCTCTTTCCTCTCTCTCTTTCCTCTCTCTCTTACCTCTCTCCTGTCTCTCCCCTCTCTCTCTCCCCTCCTTCTTCCTCTCCTCTCCCCCTCTCTCATTTATCTATATACCACCCCTCCCATCATTCTCTCTACCTCTCACTGGTTTTCTCTCCTTTCCACACTCTTTATTTTTCTTCTCTCTATTGTAACTCGCCATCTCACTATCACAAGTCACGTGTTCATCCAGGTTTGTCCTGGGAACTTGATGTAAGCCGTAACTGGACAATGATGTCTTTTCTTATCATTTTAGCATTGCTAAAAAGTTGATGAAGTAGACCTATGCAACTTACGATTAGTGGATGGTCTGGGAATAACGTTTCGTAAAAGAGATAAAAATGAATATAATTTGTGAATGTACAAATATCAGCGGCACATTCACATAAGGGAATATACAATCCTCAATCCCGCACCACTTTCTCCCAACGCAAACATACACCACATGCCCTAAACACCACTTTCTCCCAACGCAAACACACCAACACATGCACTTAACACCACTTTCTCCCAACGCAAACACACACCACATGCCCTAAACACCACTTTCTCCCAACGCAAACACACCAACACATGCAATAAACACCACTTTCTCCCAGCACGCCAACTCAAATCATCAACAGACTTCATCCCTGACACATCACTGTCTCCGTACACAGCAATCCTATCACCACATTCACCAGAGAACCCATAACACATCACGCTAATTTCCCCATACACGACACTGACCTCTTCATATAACACAATAAGGTCCACATTCACCATACTGTCCTCTCAACAAATGCTGACCACTCAATGTTGTAATATGTATTAAAATGATATCGGTACCAATGAAAGGTATGTCAATACCTGATGGTATTAAAGGTAAAATAAGTCGTTTTTCTGTTGCCTGTCAATTAATTTGACCCATCACTAGAATCCCGTAACTACTTTTAAATAGAGGGGGTCCCAATATCCCTTTCACAGCATGTCAAATAGACCGGACACTGTCATAACTTTTCACATATATATCACATCCTTGCGACGACTCATAACGTGGATCAGAGCCTTACATCCATGTCACATATTTTCAAAGAAAAAATACACATTACATCCATGTCACTGTTTTTTTTTCAATGACCAATTATTCTTACATCCATGTCACTGTTTTTTTTTCAATGACCAATTATTCTTACATCCATGCCACTGTTTTTTTTCAATGACCAATTATTCTTACATCCATGCCACTGTTTTTTTTTCAATGACCAATTATTCTTACATCCATGCCACTGTTTTTTTTCAATGACCAATTATTCTTACATCCATGCCACTGTTTTTTTTTCAATGACCAATTATTCTTACATCCATGCCACTGTTTTTTTTTCAATGACCAATTATTCTTACATCCATGCCACTATTTTTTTTCAATGACCAATAATTCTTACATCCATGCCACTGTTTTTTTTTCAATGACCAATTATTCTTACATCCATGCCACTGTTTTTTTTCAATGACCAAGTATTCTTACATCCATGCCACTGTTTTTTTTCAATGACCAATTATTCTTACATCCATGCCACTGTTTTTTTTTCAATGACCAATTATTCTTACATCCATGCCACTGTTTTTTTTCAATGACCAATTATTCTTACATCCATGCCACTGTTTTTTTTCAATGACCAATTATTCTTACATCCATGCCACTGTTTTTTTTCAATGACCAATTATTCTTACATCCATGCCACTGTTTTTTTTCAATGACCAATTATTCTTACATCCATGCCACTGTTTTTTTTTCAATGACCAATTATTCTTACATCCATGCCACTGTTTTTTTTCAATGACCAATTATTCTTACATCCATGCCACTGTTTTTTTTTCAATGACCAATTATTCTTACATCCATGCCACTGTTTTTTTTCAATGACCAATTATTCTTACATCCATGCCACTGTTTTTTTTCAATGACTAATTATTCTTACATCCATGCCACTGTTTTTTTTCAATGACCAATTATTCTTACATCCATGCCACTGTTTTTTTTTCAATGACCAATTATTCTTACATCCATGCCACTGTTTTTTTTCAATGACCAATTATTCTTACATCCATGCCACTGTTTTTTTTTCAATGACCAATTATTCTTACATCCATGCCACTGTTTTTTTTCAATGACCAATTATTCTTACATCCATGCCACTGTTTTTTTTTCAATGACCAATTATTCTTACATCCATGCCACTGTTTTTTTTCAATGACCAATTATTCTTACATCCATGCCACTGTTTTTTTTCAATGACCAATTATTCTTACATCCATGCCACTGTTTTTTTTCAATGACCAATTATTCTTACATCCATGCCACTGTTTTTTTTCAATGACCAATTATTCTTACATCCATGCCACTGTTTTTTTTCAATGACCAATTATTCTTACATCCATGCCACTGTTTTTTTTTCAATGACCAATTATTCTTACATCCATGCCACTGTTTTTTTTCAATGACCAATTATTCTTACATCCATGCCACTGTTTTTTTTCAATGACCAATTATTCTTACATCCATGCCACTGTTTTTTTTCAATGACCAATTATTCTTACATCCATGCCACTGTTTTTTTTCAATGACCAATTATTCTTACATCCATGCCACTGTTTTTTTTCAATGACTAATTATTCTTACATCCATGCCACTGTTTTTTTTCAATGACCAATTATTCTTACATCCATGCCACTGTTTTTTTTTCAATGACCAATTATTCTTACATCCATGCCACTGTTTTTTTTCAATGACCAATTATTCTTACATCCATGCCACTGTTTTTTTTTCAATGACCAATTATTCTTACATCCATGCCACTGTTTTTTTTCAATGACCAATTATTCTTACATCCATGCCACTGTTTTTTTTCAATGACCAATTATTCTTACATCCATGCCACTGTTTTTTTTCAATGACCAATTATTCTTACATCCATGCCACTGTTTTTTTTCAATGACCAATTATTCTTACATCCATGCCATGTGTTGTCAAAGAAAACTGCCCTTGTCATTCACTCACAAACTTTCAAGTAAAACTACCAAAGTCCATGTAACAATGTGTCGACACACAGGTAGTTACCCCTCTGTCACCATGTATTACATTTTTAATAGAGCTGGATCCTATAGCTTATCGGTGCTATCAAAGAATGGGGATCCTATATCCATGTCACAGCTTATCGGTGCTATCAAAGAATGTGGATCCTATATCCACGTCAAAGTTCATCGGTGCTATCAAAGAATGAGGATCTCATATCCACGTCAAAGCTCATCGGTGCTATCAAAGAATGAGGATCTCATATCCACGTCAAAGCTCATCGGTGCTATCAAAGAATGAGGATCTCATATCCACGTCAAAGCTCATCGGTGCTATCAAAGATTGTGGATCAAAGATTCCGAGGCACTGCATCCTAAATAAATGTGACTAACAGTTTCACCGGGTTCAAAGAATTTATTTCATTTTGAAGGGGGAAAAAAAGTAAAAATATTCAACATGGTGAAATAATATTGCTCGGATTTAAACTTGTTCAAATTCCGTTTCATAAACAACTTATCTGTTAAACACGCAGTACTGTAAATACAAGTGGAATTATTCTTGAAAACTTTAAGCTTCACATCTTTTTGTTTGAAAACTTTAAGCTTCACATCTTTTTGTTTGAAAACTTTAAGCTTCACATCTTTTTGGTTGAAAACTTAAGCTTCACATCTTTTTGTTGGAAAACTTTAAGCTTCACATCTTTTTGGTTGAAAACAATGACGTGAAAAAGACTTTTAAAATATTTATGGATGGTTTTGATGGGGCAGATTTGATTAAAAATGAGAAGAAATTTTAAAAAGTCTTAATTTCATTAGAAGTCTTGAATATTTAATTGGAGGCCATGAATAATGATTATTATAAATTTATTATTTTAAAAAAAAAATAAAAAATGGCAAAAGCGTCGGTATGCTAGGATTTAACGGTACACATACAACTTGTATGTCACAAAACATGGTATATGGTTATAGTTTCTTCAAATATCAGTCAGATGCATGTTCAAATATGAAGCATATAAAATCAGTATTTACATCAATTTGGAACTTTTATACAAAATGTTGACAGCAAAATCCGAGACCCGCCTGATCTCATCGATGTCAACTCCCACATCATCTCCCTCACCCACACCAACGGCAACCCTTTTGCTCTCAACCCCCACCAATTACTACTAACGACTCGCCACCTTGCTGTCTATTTACCTCCTATTTACCTCATATTTCCCCCACTTCCTCCCGTCCCACATCCTGACTCTCCACATCCTATCTCCACACTTCCACACTCCCCACTTCCTGTATCCCCACTTCCTGTCTCCACACCTCTTCATTCCGCACTTCCAGTCTCCCCACCGCCTGACTTCCCACTCCCAGTCTTGCCACCTCCTCCCTCCCTACTTACTGTCTCCACACCTCCTCATACCATACTTCCTGTCTCCCCACATCCTGTCTCCCCAAATCCTGACTCCCCAATTCCGGTCTCCCCACCTCCTGACACCCCACTTCCTGCCTCCCCATCTCCTTACTCCCCACTTCCTATCTCCCCACCTCCTTACTCCCATTTCATGGCGCCCCACATCTTTACTCCTCCTAGTATTGTCATTCGTATTTATTGCAGGAGGATTACTCTCTTTAAAAAATTCGTCAGGGTAAGGGGAACAATAATTGCATGGGCCCTAGAATTGCAGGGGCCGTATCATTGGAGGGACCCTAGAATTGCAAGGCCCTATTATTGCAGGTGCCCTAGAATTGCAGGGGCCCTATCATTGCGGGGGCCCTAGAATTGCAAGGCCCTATTATTGCAGGTGCACTATCATTGCAGGGTCCATAGAACTGCAGGGGCCCTATCATTGCAGGGGCCCTAGAATTGCAAGGGGCCTCGATAAATGACCTTAAAGCCTGTGTCTTATGACGAATTTAAATAACACAACCTTATCACATGACCTACAGGCGGTGTCATGTGACACTATGACATATCCAGCTTCTGTAATACCTTCATTCAAGAAAGGGCTATTGTCACAAAAAAACGAACTCGTTTGTCTTTGATTACGTCAGTAACATGTGACGAAGACACTGTCTTTGATTAAATCACTTACACGTGACGCAGACACGGTGGGATGTCAACATTTTACATTTTATTTGATACAACAATGAAAGCTGGGAGAAGGGGGGGAAGGGGGAAGTAGTTGGGGGGGTCAACATTGTCAATAATACCAACAACATCATTTTGTGATTAGTGTAATGGTACGTAATTTGGTCTTTGTTTGTGTGATTGATTCCAGTGCTATTGCGTCTGTGAGTGTAGGTGATGAATTATTTTTTTTTAAAGTGTCCACCAATAACGTTATCGAACCTCACCCGATTCATGTTTTCATTTCTATAACATTTACATTTTATGCTATTTTTAGAACAAAGTTATCGTGAAACATATCTCGTCTGTATAGTGAAATGAAATACCATGTGACTTTAACCCATAGATTCCATATTTTTTTTTGCTTCTGAAACAGATCACGTGACATGTTGTCCCCCTTTTTAAATCTATTGTTAGAGGCGTTTTCACCATGTCTCGCGATCCTCGTGACGTGTCTGGTGACACTCAATGATGTGGTCATGATGTTATCTTCCCCGTTTTGATGATGGGGTGCCAGTTGTCAGTGGAGCGGTGGGGGTGCTCCATGATCTCGTACCAGTGCTCGAGCTGCTCCCCGTGGCTGTACCAGCCAAGGTCAACCTGAGGGCAAACACAGAGAACGTGGTCAAATATAAACATGTGATGCTTGTGCAGACAAATGTAAGAATTAAAAACAAACATGGGGATAACAAACAGCATGGCCGACAGTCTGACATCACAGTACGTTTTGTTTAATGTTCATCTCTCTCTCTCTCTCTCTCTCTCTCTCTCTCTCTCTCTCTCTCTCTCTCTCTCTACATGTATCTATTTCTTTATCTATGTCTCTCTTTCAATATTTCTCACTATCTCTATCTATCTCTCTTTCTCTCTCTCCCTGTCTCACTCTCCCTGTCTCTCTCTCTACATGTATCTATTTCATTATCTATGTCTCTCTTTCAATATATCTCACTATCTCTATCTCTCTCTTTCTTTCTCTCTCTCACTCTCTCGACCTATCTCTTTAACCTATACATTCCCCCGTCCCCCCAGCCCCGTCTTATCTCTGTGCCCTTAAAGCCCCTAACATAATGCACATGAGGATATATATGGATTCTGAGAGGAAATAGGCGCGACTGATTCGTGAGTTGAATAAAATCGCTTCTCGGGTTAAGACGTCACTAGGTGCCCTACAATACAGGCCAACACGAAAATTGCATACCTAAAATTTTAGACTTATTTCTAGGTACACTTAACCCGTTGATTCCAAAAATTATACCAGTTGACCCTTACCACCATTACTTTACCCATATCACCACCAGCTTACCCCTATCACCACTATTGTACCCATATCAGAACTGGTTGACCCCCATCATCACTAGTTGACCCCCATTACAACTAGTTGACCCCATCACAACTAGTTGACCCCCATCACAACTAGTTTACCCCATCATCACTAGTTGACCCCCATTACAACTAGTTGACCCCATCACCACTAGTTTACAGCATTACCACTAGTTGACCCCATCACAATTAGTTTACCCCATCACAACTAGTTTACCCCCATCACCACTAATTGAACCCCATCACCACTAGTTTACCCCTATCACCACTAGTTTACCCCATTACCCTTAGCTTACCCAATATTAGTTTATCCTATCACCACTAGTTGAACTCCATCCCCACTAGTTTACCCCATCACCCTTAGGTTACCCCCATCACCACAAGTCGACCCCCATCATCACTAGTTTACCCCATCACCACTAGTTTACCCCATCACACTAGTTTACCCCCATCACCATTAGTTTACCCTTATTACTATAGTTTACCCCTATCACCAATGTTCCCTTTAAGCTGCGCGGCTGCGCGGCCGCGCAGCTACCTCACAGATGCCGCGCAGCAGTTTTGAGCATCCGCGCAGCAAATTTTTATAAAAATCAATTCGAACAGATACGCTGCACTCTGCAAAGTAAAACTTTGCACACAACTTTATGATTTTGCACACGAACCAGCAAACCTTAGAAGAAACACTGCCTATCACCATTAGATTTAGAGATTTTGAAGATATTTAATTTTAAAGCAGGAAGCATTATAATAGTTACATAATGAAACTGTCCACATTTCATACCAGCAAGAACAGATGTACTGGAGACTTTGTATTATAATTCTATACAAATGGATCTCGCTTCCCTAGACTTCATTAGAATGGATCTCACTGGACTATCCCGAATAAAATTCCAACAAAGATCTTCTTCGTATGTGCATGCCGACTGCCTTCTTATCTGAATGCCTTGTTATCTTTTTGCGTTGTTATCTGTCTACCTTGTTATTTGGCTGCCTTGTTATCTGTCAGCCTTATTATATGTCTGCCTTGTTATCTGGCTTCCGTTGCATGCATTAATTTGTCATGGTGACATCTTTCCCTTCACTCTTCATTTAAGAATCTCTGGGACTCCTATCACAGTAATTGCAATAAAGGTGGGGGGTCTTCCACAGGGACAATAAATGGAGTCCAGAAAGATTTAACCAATTTTATTCATTGATTTTATGAAAGATACGTTTTCTGATCCAGCTTTTTTAGTTTCTCTGTTTGAAGCTCATATTCGCTGTGCTTTGAATGTCGGTGAGATAACATGCGCAACCCACTTGACACATATTCTGAACACACAATGTGTGCTTCATAAGGCTCCTGATGTCATTGCACAATATAAAGTTCTTGTTGTGGGTACAAAAAATATCATAAAATTTTCAGCATGTTTGTTCCACCTTCAGGTATCAATCTTGTCACCCAAGTCTAGAGGCCAGCTATTCGTTGCCTTGGGACCAGCCAACCGTTGTTTGGAGGCGAGCAATTCGTTGCCTTGGGGCCAGCCAACCGTTGTTTGGAGGCGAGCCATTCGTTGCCTTGGGGCCAGCCAACCGTTGCTTGGAGGCGAGCCATTCGTTGCCTTGGGAACAGCCAACCATTGTTTGGAGGCGAGCCATTCGTTGCCTTGGGACCAGCCAACCGTTGCTTGGAGGCGAGCCATTAGTTGCCTTGGGACCAGCCAACCGTTGATTGGAGGCGAGCCATTCGTTGCCTTGGGACCAGCCAACCGTTGTTTGGAGGCGAGACATTCGTTGCCTTGGGACCAGCCAACCGTTGATTGGAGGCGAGCCCTTCGTTGCCGTGGGACCAGCCAACCGTTGTTTGGAGGCAAGCCATTCGTTGACTGGGGGGCAAGCCATTCGTTGACTGGGGGCAAGCCATTTGTTGACTGGGGGCCAGCCATTCGTTGACTGGGGGGGGGGCCAGCTATTCATTGACTGGGGAGCCAGCCATTCGTTGACTGGGGGGCCAGCTATTCGTTGACTGGGGGGCAAGCCATTCGTTGACTGGGGGCAAGCCATTCGTTGACTGGGGGCAAGCCCTTCGTTGACTGGGGGCAAGCAATTCGTTGACTACGTCAATGTTTTGTTTACAATATAAGGAAACCAGGGTGTTGGCAACCAATTAACGATATGCGTTCTTTTGATTCAAACTCAGGAAGTTTGACTGCAAGTTCAACATATAATGTATTTGTAACATGTTCCACATATAATGTATGTGCTGCATGTTCAACATATAATGTATGTGCAACATGTTCCACATATAATGTATGTGCTGCATGTTCAACATATAATGTATGTGCAACATGTTCCACATATAATGTATGTGCTGCATGTTCAACATATAATGTATGTGCTGCATGTTCAACATATAATGTATGTGTAGCATGTTCAACATATAATGTATGTGCTGCATGTTCAACATATAATGTATGTGCTGCATGTTCAACATATAATGTATGTGTAGCATGTTCAACATATAATCTATGTGCTGCATGTTCAACATATAATCTATGTGCTGCATGTTCAACATATAATCTATGTGCTGCATGTTCAACATATAATCTATGTGCTGCATGTTCAACATATAATGTATGTGTAGCATGTTCAACATATAATGTATGTGCTGCATGTTCAACATATAATGTATGTGCTGCATGTTCAACATATAATGTATGTGTAGCATGTTCAACATATAATCTATGTGCTGCATGTTCAACATATAATCTATGTGCTGCATGTTCAACATATAATCTATGTGCTGCATGTTCAACATATAATCTATGTGCTGCATGTTCAACATATAATCTATGTGCTGCATGTTCAACATATAATCTATGTGCTGCATGTTCAACACATAATCTATGTGCTGCATGTTCAACACATAATCTATGTGCTGCATGTTCAACACATAATCTATGTGCTGCATGTTCAACACATAATCTATGTGCTGCATGTTCAACATATAATCTATGTGCTGCATGTTCAACATATAATCTATGTGCTGCATGTTCAACATATAATCTATGTGCTGCATGTTCAACACATAATCTATGTGCTGCATGTTCAACATATAATCTATGTGCTGCATGTTCAACACATAATCTATGTGCTGCATGTTCAACATATAATCTATGTGCTGCATGTTCAACATATAATCTATGTGCTGCATGTTCAACACATAATCTATGTGCTGCATGTTCAACACATAATCTATGTGCTGCATGTTCAACATATAATCTATGTGCTGCATGTTCAACATATAATCTATGTGCTGCATGTTCAACACATAATCTATGTGCTGCATGTTCAACACATAATCTATGTGCTGCATGTTCAACATATAATGTATGTGCTGCATGTTCAACATATAATGTATGTGCTGCATGTTCAACATATAATGTATGTGCTGCATGTTCAACACATAATCTATGTGCTGCATGTTCAACACATAATCTATGTGCTGCATGTTCAACATATAATCTATGTGCTGCATGTTCAACATATAATCTATGTGCTGCATGTTCAACACATAATCTATGTGCTGCATGTTCAACACATAATCTATGTGCTGCATGTTCAACACATAATCTATGTGTAGCATGTTCAACATATAATGTATGTGCAGCATGTTCAACATGTAATGTATGTGCAGCATATTCAACACATAATCTATGTGCTGCATGTTCAACACATAATCTATGTGCAGCAGAATGAACATATCAATCAGGGAAGTTTTATAATATAAAATGACTTTATATAGTCTTAGAATAAATAACCTTACGCAGTCTTATAAGCCATTACCTTATGTACTCTTATAAGCCATTACCTTATGTACTCTTATAAGCCATTACCTTATGTACTCTTATAAGCCATTACCTTATGCACTCTTATAAGCCATTACCTTATGTACTCTTATACGAAATGACTTTATCTACTCTAATAAAATATGACTCTATGTACTCGTATAAGAAATGACATTACGCACTCTTACAAGATCATTATATGCCATTTAAACATTTTGCACATAATTAGCAAATAAAGTCGATTTTGTCCGTTGAACTTATCCATTTTATGGCAATGCGTATTATAGAAGGCAAGTAGCAACATGTTTATATGCACCCAAAAAGATGGTTATTTAAATATATATGTGTCCGATTAAAAAATATATTGTTAATGATATTAATATCCCGTTTCAGCAGCACTGCCCTTATAAGTCGTATAGGGAGAAAAGACTTTTGTATCAATTCAACTATTGTGTAACATTTCATGTAGGTCCTGCCACACGTTCACATTTCTCTGAAACACGTTCACATTTGAAACGAGACATTTATATTCTCCCTGCCCGTTATTCAACGCCCTTCTGCAATGTAACGACCACACTGCTCCCCTGACCCAACCAAACCCGCTCTTCTGAAAAAAACTTTGTCGTCAACCTTACCATTCCTACAAGAAACCGGTGATTTCTCCTCCCCACTCCCCCACCCCACAACCACCAACTCTCCCTACAACTCTATCTTCCGGTAACTCTCCTTACAACTCTATCTTCCGGTCCTTCAACACTACCGACTACCACCCTACCCCCATATGCTTGCCAACGTAATACACTATAACGCTGACACTAAGAATGTAATTAATGGGTATGCTGTTTTTATATACCCCCTCCGTTCTCCCCTCAACCCCCCACCCCCCCACTACCCCGTCTTCTCCTACCCTTCCACTTAAACACCCACCAAAACATCCACACACCGGCAATACTTAAAAGCAATTTTCTAAATGAGCTTAGTTTATTTCATGGGTCTTTTCAATCTCTTTCCTTTTACAACACACTAGATTCCTTTTTTTTTTCTGACATTCCGCAGCACGCCATTTAAGTTAAGAGAAAAGAAAATAAGATCCAATAATTTAAAGATGCTGTATAATGTTTCAGTAAGAAGAACTCCGTCAGTGCAAAGCGTTATTATATTTTATCATATGGATTACATTTCAGCCCATCTAATTTTTATTTTAGATGCAAACAGGTAACATTTGCATTGAAATCTATCCGTCTACATCAGTGGTTCTCAGCCTTCCTAACGTCGCGACCCTTTAACACAGTTCATCATGTTGTGGTAAACCCCCCCCCCCCCCCAACTATAAAAATATTTTCGTTGCTACTTCATAAATATGTGTTTTCCGAAGGTCTTAGGCGACCCCAGTGTGAGGGTAGGTCGACCCGCAAAGAGGTCGCGACCCACAAGTTGAGAACCGCTGACGTGAACGTTGTTGGTTCATGGACATTCCTTCGATTTGATCAAGTTCATTAACAAGAAAATGAAATATTTTTTTTTAAAGCAGAAATTACTAATTTAAATAACAGCGTAGCACCTAGCAGTCACGCATGAATGATTTCTTTTTTGGTCAAAAACACAGATTACGAAACAATATCTCTACCAAGGATTTTATACGTCCATATGATCTAAATAATCAAACATAACGCAGATGTGATATTTTTAGCACTTAGTGTTGAATGAGTCCTCGCAGATACACAGGCATGTGTGGCAAACGATCTCGTTTTCAAGCTCTCAGATTTGACTTCTCTGAGCTTAAGCTGTATAATTATACTAGCCGGAGGGCAACGCGACAACTGCTGTGGGCGTGTAAATACTTGCCTATTCCATTCGTTTTGGAGTTCAAGTTCAAATACTTTAAAGGTATATCACTCATTGCATCAAAGCTGATCATCTGGATGTTCTTATGTCTGCGTACGTGATCAAGCGCATCACGACGGGGGAAGCAGCGAACGAGAGCGCAGCACGGTGCGCTATGAGTTCGGAGTGGTTGGGGGGGGGGAAGATCAACTTGGGAATCATCATTATCATTTGTATTTTAAAAAATAAAAATAAAACAAAATAAAGTAAACTCAAACATAAATCCCTTTATTGATCACAGATAATTTACACCTGACGCTGACTCAAAACCCGCTATTGATTCCTTTGTGAGCATAACTAAATATTGAACACACGAATGAACCAAACAATGTTAAATAATTCCCAAGACTAATGCCCAAGACCAATGCCCAAGACTTATGCCCAAGATAAATGCCCAAGACCAATGCCCAAGACTAATGCCCAAGACCAAAGGTCAAGAGCAATGGTAAAAATCATTTGCCAAGATGGCCAAGACCAATGGCCAAGACCAATGGCCGAAACCAATGGTCAAAAAAGGTGCCAAGACCACATGAAGGACTAAATGAGTGCTATGGTGAATAATAAGTAATAATTTAAAGATTACAACGTCATCGGTATTTCGTAAACCATTTTCTTTATATGACCTACGCGTCATTATTGACGACATAATCAGGTTATTTCGTATCAGATATATATATATCATCTTGTAATGCATAGTAAGTCATCCTATAAGAGTGATAATATCATCTTGTAACTGACGTATAGGTCATCCTATGAGAGGGATAATGTCATCTCGCACTTGAGATATAGGTCATCCTATAAGAGGATAATGTCATGTTGGAACTGAGAAATAGGTCATCTTATAAAGGGGACAATGTCATCTTGTAACGGAGATACAGGCTTGGTTATATTGTTTTGCATATTTTATACTAACTTTTGTTGAATCACTCAGCAGAACAATAAGGTCATTTGGGTTTTAAGATGCTTGAATGTCTGTCATGAAAATTTAATCAATTTTCTTTGAGAGTTCTTTTCCTTGAGCTGAACGCAAAGTATGGCAGTGAAACCGAACCAAGTCAGGCGCTGACTTCTTGTGTCTGTCTAGACGGGCCATTAACACCGTTGGCTCACTTTCACCGTAGGGAAACGGTCGACAGTTTCTTTTTGTGAGAGGCGAACTTCTTGTCGCCGCCATTCGTGTTACTATGGCAACCAGCGAACAGGTAAAAATCGGGACACTGTTAATGTGGACAGAAGGAGGAAGATGGGGCGATGAAGGGAGGAGGAAGTTGAGGAGAGGAAATGACAGAAGACGGAGTTTATTTTCTCGCCTTATTCAACACGCCGATGGTCGAGAAAATGCGGTCTCCAGTCATCATTTTCAACACACAGCTCTTGGTTAACATGATGCTGTCTCCAGTCATCATTTTAAACACACAGCTCTTGGTTAACATGATGCTGTCTCCAGTCATCATTTTAAACACACAGCTCTTGGTTAACATGATGCTGTCTCCAGTCATCATTTTAAACACACAGCTCATGGTTAACATGATGCTGTCTCCACTCATCATTTTAAACACACAGCTCTTGGTTAACATGATGCTGTCTCCAGTCATCATTTTAAACACACAGCTCTTGGTCAACATAATAATGTGTCCAGTCAACACATTCAACACAAAGTTGGTCAACATAATTGTCACAAATGGGGGTACAGGACAGAGCTCCCCTTTTGTTAAGGTAACTTATAGGATGGACGGATATTGCTGTTATTTTAGGGAGGACACTGTTAAGGGAGTGAAGTTAAGGTTAAAAGATTCTCAAAACTTGAGATAGAGAGGATTGTTTCTTTCGATAGTATTATGTTTCGGGCCTTCCAGACTTCGCATGGTAATTTTGGGGTTAACAAACGGGAAATTCTTATTGACCGGAGATTAGGGGGCAGGGATGTGTTAATTGATAGCATTCCTGGGCCACCTGTGGAGGTATAAAATGGTATACGACAGGACTCTTCGTGACATGGGTAGTTGAGTAGAGAGAGAAAAGAGCCGAGAGAGCAGCTTGCTAGAGATCAATAATAATGCTCCAGTCAACACATTCAACACACAAGCTGGTCAACATAATACTGTCTAGTAGCCTCAGTTTTTTGGGGGGTTAGTCGAGTTGTAAACACTTCATGACAGCAACGTGTTACGTTGTCCACATATCAAAACATCAATAATACAACAAGGGGACAAGTTGTCTAACCACACAAATACACTGAACCACCAATTTCTCACAGAGCCATAAAAGCATCAGTTTCTTACCTGCCCAATTTTGTGGACCCCGGTCATCATGTCCTTGTGCAGTACATGAAACACAAACACGTGACCCAGGAGTTTGGGGTTTTCCCGATTGACCTCGAAGACGACCTGGTGGTGCCAGACCGGGTCCTGCGTGTTCTGTCTGACCTTGCACTTGTTTTTACCTTCTCTGATGCCGTTGACGTACATCTCGACTTTAACATAGGGATCTGTCACGTGAGCAGATATAAACATGGTCATTAAGGGTATTGTGTCAAGTGAGCAAACATGCACTTGGTCATTAAAGGTGATGTGTCAGGTGAGCAGAAATAAATTGGGTCATCGCGGGTATTCTGTCAGGTGAGCACTGATGAACTGGGTCATTAAGGGTATAATTGCCAGGTTAATTCCAGCAAGCTTGAAAATGACATCGGTAAAATAACTTGCAAGTTGGTGACTATTGTGAAATAACTACTTTTATATTACAGTGAAATAACTACTTTTATATTACAGTGAAATAACTACTTTTATATTACAGTGAAATAACTACTTTTATACTACTGTGAAATAACTACTTTTAAATTACAGTGAAATAGCTACTTTTATATTACAGTGAAATAGCATGTATCAATCCCACATGGGGTTTGTCTTTTTAAAATATATCAATTTTCCATTCACGAAGGTGATTGCAATTGTAAACATGATTCTTTTCAAAATTAAAAATTATAAAGAAGATATCTCATGGTTCAGGATTTATCATTAATCCATGGAGACATAGCGTTGTGTTGTTTGATATATTCGATGCCACCGTAGATTATAAGCGTCTTGACATTACATGATATTTCCAGATTTATATATTACATAACATTACTGAAGAAGAAGCAGAATTGGAAAAGAATTATTATTTTGTGAAAAAATTTGTATTTGAAGTAAAATACAGTCTAAATTTTTTTCTTATTATTTTTTTTAATGAGTTTAAAAATGTATCATGTTTATTATAAAATTTAATGTATATTTTAAAGACTTGCAGATGTATACTCGTACATTATGCAATGATCATATTATGCTAACTTAAAATCTACCTAGAGCTTCTTTTTTTTTTCTTTTGTGCCGGCTATCTTTGAATCTCAGAACTGTTCAACTGAACAAACACCAGACAAACACGGAAGAGTCTAAAAAATATCATCTGCTCAACTTACTGATTGCCCCAAGCAGGGAGACGCGGGGCAAGTTCCTTGCCTCCAGAATGTTGAAGACGATCTTCCCGGCCACGGGCTGGTAACATCCGGATATCCTGAGGTCGCCCTGGTGCATCTGTCGACAAGAAAGCAAGGGAGGATATTGTTTTTTTTTATAGAGCGCACATTAGATGTTTACGGGTCGTAAGTTTTTTTACAAGCGGGGCCTTAATGTGCACCTGGTTTGCTCAAGAAAGTTGAGTAGTTGTGTTGAAGAAAACGCAGAAGCTTTTGAGCAAGACGCTGGTGGAAGCTTTTGAGCAAGACGCTGGTGGAAGCTTTTGAGCAGGACGCTGGTGGAAGCTTTTGAGCAAGACGCTGGTGGAAGCTTTTGAGCAAGACGCTGGTGGAAGCTTTTGAGCAAGACGCTGGTGGAAGCTTTTGAGCAAGACGCTGGTGGAAGCTTTTGAGCAAGACGCTGGTGGAAGCTTTTGAGCAAGACGCTGGTGGAAGCTTTTGAGCAAGACGCTGGTGGAAGCTTTTGAGCAAGACGCTGGTGGAAGCTTTTGAGCAAGACGCTGGTGGAAGCTTTTGAGCAAGACGCTGGTGGAAGCTTTTGAGCAAGACGCTGGTGCTGGATATTGGGCTTGTATCTAATCTAAACAAGGCTCATTACCTCGCAATCCACAGTAACGGCAAAGTAACCTCAGAATCTGAGGGGTTCGCGGCCTTTAAAAAAAAAAAAATTGTGTGTGTCACGGATACGAAACATTGTTACACTTGATCGACATACTCTTTTGGCGACGTGGCTTATTGTAATCCGATAATTGGTAGGTTCGTAAGATCTAAAGTCAGTGAGTCGCAGATCACGTGGCACAACGATTCCCTCACCATCAACTGTAAATAAAGCACAATCTCATCCAGTGTACGTGAAGCACGTGATCATATAGTTTAAATGAAGCGCAATAGCCTCTACTGTAAATGAAGCACGTGATGATTTAGTGTAAATAAAGCACGTGATCATTTAGTGTAAATTAAGGCACGTGATCATTTAGTGTAAATTAAGGCACGTGATCATTTAGTGTAAATTAAGGCACGTGATCATTTAGTGTAAATTAAGGCACGTGATCATTTAGTGTAAATTAAGGCACGTGATCAACGTGGCAGTAGCCGAACGCTGAGCACAAAATTATGTTATGACGTAATTATCTTTTAGGAAATCCACCGCACATTCTTCAGGGGTATCTATAGATAGAAGTATTTGCATGTGTTCTCCCCGCCTGCTGGTATGGTTGGGATAACCTTGTCACAACCACTTATCAAAGGAATATTCAAATATTTAGAGAACCTGGTTTACAATGGCCTCATCTTATCAATATTAATTTCATAAAATGTTTTTAAAATGTCTTTTTTACAATCGTTATTATTATTTTTTTTTTTAAAAGACTTTGGGTTTGAAAAATAGACAAAAGTTAATTTCCATTTCTCTGTTGACATATCGCCACGTCTCTAAGAGAGATATCGCCACAATTAGACTTGCAGATTGAGATGTCATGGTAATTGAGACGTCCCTGCTTGAAGATCACGTTCTTGCATGTACCTTCGTTTACTGGACACGCAATCGTGTGCCATGCCAACAGCATTGTGGATGTAGGCCAGAATAACAGTGAACAATCAATATCTTCTGTTGTGGATTACAACAAGATGTGTGCTGTAGCGCCACATTAAGGTGTGTGCTCTCGTGCCAGAAGAAGGTGTAAGCTGTAGCGCCACATTAAGGTGTGTGCTCTCGTGCCAGAAGAAGGTGTGTGCTATAGCGCCACATTAAGGTGTGTGCTCTCGTGCCAGAAGAAGGTGTGTGCTGTAGCGCCACATTAAGGTGTGTGCTCTCGTGCCAGAAGAAGGTGTGTGCTGTAGCGCCACATTAAGGTGTGTGCTCTCGTGCCAGAAGAAGGTGTAAGCTGTAGCGCCACATTAAGGTGTGTGCTCTCGTGCCAGAAGAAGGTGTAAGCTGTAGTACCACATTAAGGTGTGTGCTCTCGTGCCAGAAGAAGGTGTAAGCTGTAGTACCCCACTAAGGTGTGTGCTCTCGTGCCAGAAGAAGGTGTAAGCTGTAGTACCACACTAAGGTGATTAGCTACAACACAAATAATCGAAAAATCCACAAATGGTGATGTACTACAATTTCTTTGCCATTCAAAAAGTA
The DNA here is from genome assembly GCA_964017045.1 of Omphiscola glabra. Lineage (NCBI taxonomy): Eukaryota > Metazoa > Mollusca > Gastropoda > Lymnaeidae > Omphiscola > Omphiscola glabra. The sequence continues at coordinate 26,457,577 of OZ024797.1, read as the reverse complement.
TGGTCAACCACACTCAGATTGTGTTCAATATGATTGCGTTCTACAATCACGCATAAAAGTTGTGTCTCAAATATCGATTGTATAGATGTGAAGCTTTAAACAAAAATCCGGCAGTGACATCCTTGGAATAGGGTACCAAGAGTTTATTTAGCACGGGGCTTTGCTATAAAATATCTTCACTTCCGTAGGAAGTCTTCAATTTCATTCTTCTCAAGGCAAACAAAGATCATACATAAATAAAACCATTCATCTGTCTCAAGTCTCAAGCCATAACCTATAAATACAAAACAAAACAAAAAACAAACAAAAAAATGGGGGGGGGGGGGGGGGAAATTGGCGCTCTTGTCAGCGCGACCAGGAAATGGTCACGACTTCTGCCGAGCAGCAGTAATCCACGGGAAGCCATCACCGTGCCTGGGAGAGCAGAGACCTTTGAGGGAAGGAAAAATGGAAACAATTTATTTTCGGACAAGGCGAGCTATCGTTTTCCGCTGGCTTTAGGAGCTTGGCTCAACGGATGACAAGCTGAATTAATCCATCCATAGACACCTTTTTGCCATGTCTGTTTATCGCCCTCCCTCTTTCTTTGTTAGAAAAAGAAGGAACCCCCACCAACCCCCACCCCCCTCGATCCCGACTCAGCAATCCCTAATTTACTTTGTCTGCCATAATTGCGGGTTATTGATTTTCTGATGAGCGCGGTGTAGAGTTGCCTTACCATTGTCGTCTGCCATTGCAGCGAGGCATCACCATGGCGGGAGACGGCCAGGCCCAGGCTGCGGACGTCATCATTACCCGTTCGTGTCTAGTGGCAGTGAACATAAGAAAGCTTTTCATTTCCTTTTCATGTGGATTTAGGCGACATCACCGCGAATTTATGCGACAAAGGGGAGAGAAACGTTGTCGGCGGGAGAGTTCTCTCCTCCTTCCATCCGGTTCTAAAAAAAAAGTAACAAGCGGCGTTGTCTAAAGACGTTAAATATTGTAAATTTAAAGTCAATTTTCATCAACGGCGTAAATTAACTTGAGTGGCAAGGCGTTTGCGACCTGGGCGGTAATAAAGTACCAATAATAATCTTCACTGACTCACTGTGTTTTCTTTCAATGTGCTACTTTTGTTACAATTTTTAACAGAGGTTAAAAAATACGTAGTCTATATTTGTTATGCCCCACCTATTTGTTCGGATTTTTTTTTAAATTAAAAAAAAATTATAGATAGGAATCTATCAGAAAGATTATTTTTTTTTAAAAATATTTTTTGTGAACTAGCATTTTGATTATCATGTCAATTCTTTTTTTTTTAAAATTGATGGTACTAGTGTTAGAAAAAAATCTTACTCCTGATTTGTTTAATTTAAAATAAATTCTGTGGATTTGGTTTTTAAAAAGTGTTTTAAAGTATATCTAAGGGGCAATTTGTAATTTATCTTTAAAAAAGCGATAGTATTTTGAAGTTACAAATAAAAATTTCAATCCGCTGAATAATAGGAAATATATAATTTATTGGCATACGATTTCCCTTAGATAAAATCACACATATATAAAAATATAATGTCTTTTTGTAAACAACTCATGTCTTCATAAAATAGTTATGCCGTTCATATACGATTTATAAAAATGACCAGTTGTCAAAACCCATAAAATGAATAGTCTTTCTAATTAACACCAAAAAAATTTAATTTTTTTGTGTGCATAAAACAAGCAGATCAAGCACTTTTCCGTTTTGCCCCATACCCCTTTTTTTACCCTGCATTGAAAGATGATAATTAAGAAAATATCCTCATCACATCTCTAAATCCCTAAAATATCCGAGGCACCCTGCAGTCGTAAGGGTTGCTGGGCGCTCACGATGGTTCTAATGTTAAGTGACACCTACATTTTTAAACTAGGATCTCTTCCGTTGCTCTCCAACTAAGTGTAGAATGTTGCAAAACTAAATGCAGATATGTAATAAAATACATTCTTGTATTTTTAATTATTAAAAAAAATTATGCGTTTTAAAAAGATTCAAGGGGCGAGAATAATCTAGGACACAACTAGAATGAAAATAGTTTACTTCCCACTGGTGCGGAATTTTAGATGCCTTTAAGCATTATTAGAGCTAATTTTGGCACTTCCCACTAGAAAGTTTCAAATGCATCCTCAAAATGCCTCCCACAAAACTTTAAAAATGTCTTTACCCGATCTCCTGCATATAAAGAAAAAAGTGACACCTGGGTTGACAACCCCACTATTTCGACGACACTAGCAGGGGCGTATCTACAGTGTTTGGCATCAGGGGACAAGATTAATTTATTCGCCCCCCCCCCCCTCAACTCTGAAACTGATTATTTTCCATCAATAAATACCATCAAAGCCCATTCCCCCCCCCCGCTTGTATGGCAACACGGGATACATGCCACATCTGCCACCCCTTAGCTACGCCTCTGGCCACTATGCATTTGATGGGTACAACAATATCTCAAAGTTCAAAAAGGCTACACACCAGAAATGTGTACTTAGTTTTAGAACTAATGAAATAATGTGTTTACACTTTCTACAACAAATATATTTCATTGGGTCGAAAGAGGATGTGTGCTTTGTTATGTGAATAGCAATATAGTTAAATCCAATCACATGACTTGCAGTCGTAAGGGGAAAAAAAGGTTTTAGATCTTTCTCTGAAAATAAATGTTCAGGGGCGTTGACACATTGTGGACACATCAGCATACGTTTACCCATACCTCAAATCTCAGTGAAATGTGAAAGGCGGCCAGAGCTGATAAGAATTTTTTGGTTACCGGAAATTTGATCGAAAGAAATTTCGTCGACGGAAAATTGATCGACGGTAATTTGATCGAACGGAATTTTGGTAGAATCTATTTTTCAGTTCAAAATTTTCGTCGAATTTCTTTTTGAACGCACTATACTATATAGTCAAACAAAATAATGCGTTCAAAAAGAATTTTAACGCAAAATTTAATGTATAAACTAAAAAAAACGATTCGACCAAATTTCCGTTCGATCAAATTTCCGTCGATCAATTTTCCGTCGACGAAATTTCTTTCGATCAAATTTCCGGAAACGGAATATTTTCTATGAAACTAAGAATACCACTATTTTTCCACTGTACGTGGACTACGTGGATTACGTGGATTACGTGTGCTACGTGGACTACGTGGACGTTCAGTCGTGTCTTTTAAATCAAATAACGAAATATGGCAAAAAAAATATTTAAATAATAATATTAATAACTTGTCCCTGCCGATGACGCGATTTCGAAGTAGATTTCTTGCCTATCTCTAGCTCGCCTGATGCAAGAACATTGCATTATTTGCTTTGGCGTAACTCCAGTGGTTACAGTTTAAACATTGCCAGTGTATGTTCCCAAGTGCAACCCAATGGTGAGCACGTTGCCGTCTGTGTTTATTGTTTTCAATAAAGAAATATTTTTAAAGCTTGAACCCGCTAGAGTTAAGTGGTTGATGGCGGGATGATTTTATCGATTTCAGCAGAGGGGTTTTGTCGGCGTGCCTAACATTTATAAAGAGGCTAACACGCTAACGACATCTAGCTGACGATATCTAGATGACGACATCTAGCTGATGACATCTGGTTGACGACATCTGGTTGGCGACATCTGGCTGGCGACATCTGGCTGGCGACATCTAATTGTCGACATCTAGCTGGTGACATCTAGCTGGCGATATCTAGCTGACGACATCTAGCTCACGACATCTAGATGACGACATCTAGCTGACGATATCTAGATGACGACATCTATCTGACGACATCTAGCTGACGACATCTAGATGACATCTTACAAAGATGAACTCATTTATTGAACTCGCCAACGGTTGATGATCTATGAAATAACCAGCTTCGGTACTGACCACTGATTGATAGCTACTGACCACTGATTGATAGCTACTGACCACTGATTGATAGCAACTGACCACTGGTTGGAAGCTCTGACCACAGAGATTTCTACTGACCACAGATAGATATTAACCACTAGTTGATAGCTACTGACCACAGATAGCCAATGATCACAGATAACTGCTGACCATATATAGCTACTGCCCACTGACAGCTAATGACCACAGCTTAGCTACAGATCACTGAGTGATAACTAGCCTGTGAAATCACCAACTACATAAGCGACCAATGATTAGTCATCTAATAATTCACTCTGGTTGCCTAGCCAGGGTTGATTCAGCCCTAGGTGGGACAAGCATTATCCCGCCCCACTTCCACGAAAAAAAAGAGTCTGCAGTTAGCAGAAAACGCAGCACCCCAATAGAAAGAAAAAGTCTCAACCGGGGTCGCCCGCCCTCTTCGCACTCTCCCTCCAACGCCACTGTCATCGTGTACATTAATGACTAAGGATTTGAAAATGGTAAATTCGATACTACACACACTTTCGACTGCTCGTTGACAGATCCACGGTGAATAATGATATACAAATCTGTAGCGGTATATCTCGTGTCCATCGCCTTCTAAACCAGTGGTTCTCAACCTTCCTAATGCCGCGACCCTTACATACAGTTCCTCGTGGTGTGGCGACCCCCAACCACAAAATTATTTTAGTTGCTACTTCATAAATGTAGACCATATATGTTTTCCGATGGTCTTAGGCGGCCCCGTGAAACGTGAAAGGGTCATGCGACCCACAGGTTGAGAAAGCTGTTCTAAACATAAGCAGGCATGGGCGCCCCTGTCAGAAGGGTTTCAGTTTCTTCCCAAACACTGTGGGGTCTCGACACATCAGTTTTTTTCCAGGAGTCTTTTAATAGGCAGACTGTGAGAAAAGAAGAGTCTGCTCCAATAATGTCTACTTTTACCCTTATCTAAGTTTCAATGTGTATCCAGCTCGTTATACCTTACGTCATTCATTTTTCTTTCTGAATCTTCATTTTCATCTTAACGCCTCATTTCTAATGGTTTAAGTGCATCGTTATTCAGAACCGTCACGCGACTTTCGGAGGCCCCCTTGCATATGAAAAGAAGCATAGTGGGTGGGGGAGGGAGGGGGCCCCGCCCCTGTAAGGACTTAGCCATCTACGCCACCTTGGAGGCTTCCAGGCAATTTTTTGGACTTTTGCCCCTTTCATTCAAAGTAAAAAAGTTGACAGATGAAATGTTTCCACACATCACCACTGCAGGGTCCTCGCAACGGCGCTCAGATTGTTAAGATGGCGTTATTTGGCATGTAACCTATATCCACGGGCATACAGCAAAGTTGTTTGTGTGACCTCAAGAGCAGGTTTCTAAAAGCTTGTTGAGCGCCGCCGCAAATGAAAACCGCAGCGAAGAACACAAGCACTGCGTATTTGGCTTTACCGGAATCGAACAACAATATTTTATATACTGTATTCATCAAATTGAAATGATTTGTTTCTATAAACAATGGTGATGTCTTTAAAGAAAGACACGCAGAGAAAAATGTTAAACCACGGTTACATTATGTGGAATGGTTACATGTTACGTATTTAACATTACCCGTCCTTGTTATTCTTGATGCAAGGTCTACTCGCCCACGCAATGTCTACTCGCACACGCAAGATCTACTCGCCCACGCAAGATCTACTCGCCCATGCAAGGTCTACTCGCCCACTCAAGATCTACTCGCCGATGCAAGGTCTACTCGCACAAGCAAGGTCTACTCGTGCATGCAAGATCTACTCGCACGAGCAAAGTCTACTCGCACGAGCAAAGTCTACTCGCACACGCATGTCTACTCGCACGAGCAAATTCTACTCGCACACGCAAAGTTCTACTCGCACGAGCAAAGTCTACTCGCACACGCAAGGTCTACTCGCACGAGCAAAGTCTACTCGCTCACGCAAAATCTACTAGCACGAGCAAAGTCTACTCGCTCACGCAAGGTCTACTCGCACATGCAAGGTCTACTCGCCCATGCAAGGTCTACTCGCCCACTCAAGATCTACTCGCCGATGCAAGGTCTACTCGCACAAGCAAGGTCTACTCGCACACGCAAGATCTAATTGCACACGCAAGGTCTACTCGCACACGCAATGTCTACGCGCACACGCAAGGTCTACTCGCACACGCAAGGTATACTCGCACACGCAAGGTCTACTCGCCCACTCAAGATCTACTCGCACAAGCAAGGTCTACTCGCCCATGCAAGGTCTACTCGCCCATGCAAGGTCTACTCGCACATGCAAGGTCTACTCGCCCATGCAAGTTCTACACGCACATGCAAGGTCTACTCGCACAAGCAAGGTCTACTCGCACACGCAAGGTCTACTCGCACACGCAAGGTCTACTCGCTCACTCAAGATCTACTCGCACAAGCAAGGTCTACTCGCCTACTCAAGGTCTACTCGCACACGCAATGTTTGACTAGTTATTACATGAGATGCTGGCTAGTTTTATACGAGCTGTTGATTAGCTATTTTATGAGCTATTTGCATCTTATTACATGAGACGTTTGCTAGTCATTGTTTGAGCTGCCTGGCAGCCGTCACGGTGGTGTAACTAGTGTTAGTGTCACCTGGGGCGCTGCATATATCTTTCCCGCCCCTTCCACAAAAAACCATATATGCATTTGGGCGAAAATGCCGGACCAGCATATAAAGAAAAAAAAAAGTGCTGCCCCGGGGCGGATCGCACCCTCCGCCCCCCCCCCCAACACACTTCCTAATCCACTGAGAAAGAACTGTTTGGTAGCTATTCAGAGTTCTTAACTTGTTTGTGTTTGAGATGTTTGTTATCTGTTGCAAAGCTTTATTTGCTAGTGACAGTTTCCCCCACTATTAATTGGTTTATATTCTCCCACGCGTCCGTCTTTCCATGATTCCCCCCCCCCCCATAATGTCCCCGACCCTCCCCGAGGCGTCTCATTGACAGGAAGTGGAGCTACAGATGTCTTGAGGATGATTAAAGGCCGTATCATTTTTTAAAAGTTATTTTTACCGCGCCAAATTATGTCAGATATTTTCTATAATTATATTTGAACTTCAAAACGCCGCCCACACTCGACAGTGTTGCGGACAATTTTTTTCCGGGGAGGGGAGGGGGGCACTTTAGATGTTCGGGCGGTCAGTGGAAGTGACGTAGGAAAGGTCGGTGGAGGAGTCCGTAAATCCCGGGGGGGGGGGGGGATTTTTTCATATTATGGATAGGTGACATGGGGGTCAATAAGCACTTCACCAGAAAAGATCTTATCAATTAAGTAAGCAGTGATTCATTCTTCAGTGCACACTAAATAGGAGAGCAACACATACTTGCTTTTCGGAAAAATGAAATCGTGTCAATTTAAATTTGCTGTAATAAATATTCGGTTTAAAGGTGGTTGGGACGTCAGAATATTTTATATAGTTCATGGGCGTGGGAAAAAAAGTGTGCAGTGACGTATCAGCGGGGGCAAGAGGTGTTACAAAAATTGGGATTCTTAAATATACGTTACTTGAATGTTTTGTCATGTAACTTTAGTAGATGGGAGGTTCACGCATTGCTGTCGCCAATGTTAGGCGAGCTATAACTAGTCAAATATATTGAGCAAACCGCCATTTCATTGGCTTGATTATTTCATATGACTATCTATCGGTTGTTGTTTTTTTATGTTTAAATAAGATTTCTTTTCGCTTTTTTTAATACACATTTTTCTGCGAGTGAACAAAACGTGTGTGTGGGGGGGGGGGGGGGGGTGTGATGCCTCAAAGACACACTGTCTTCAAATGAAACTTAAAAGGAAATTATCTTAGTGTCTGACATTGAAGAACACTTTGAAATGAAAAATCTTCAAATGTAAGTGGCATGACCAAAGTTTCAAGTTAACAGAAGAAAATTGAGTCTACGCGCAGATATTTAATTTATATACAGACTTATTCGTTGCAAACCAGGAAACCATTTCCGGTTTAGCCTTGTCAAAATGTCGCTGTATAAATAGCCTGACTCATTGCTGGATCGATCTTAGCAGAGAGTCAGAGTGAGGCACCAGGCCATGCTTGACACAAGCCATATTTAGCCACACAATGTTTAGCCATAAGACATAGACATCTATTCAGCCACACACTATGGTGAGTTAATATAAATAAAGATGTAACTTTTGTATTCGAAATATATACGTATGTTCAGTTCTTCCTAATAAATCAATTGTTATGGAAATAACTTTTGTATCAAAGCAAAATACATGTATGACTAACCTGAAACTACTGAAGCACTAAGATCATATGGCAATGAATTAGTTTATTGTACAACTTTCACATAAGCATGTACGTTTTGCGACCCCTGCAATAGTACATTTTTATTTGCCAATGCCGACCATTTCACCTCTCCTGCGTCCGTTTCCCCGTTTGTTCCACTTCACACGCTTACTGTAGAACGTCGCATTTTTTGCGGGTTTAAAGACGATCTTCTGAATTATTTACCGGCTGATTATCTATGTCAAATCTTTACAGTCGTTGGCCCTGTGACTTTTAGAGTCTGAGATAAAACTGCAGGGCGGTTGTGTCGGACACGTACAATTTAGTACAACCCCCTCTCGGGGTTGTCAGCTTTAATTTTTTTTTGGATGTCCGCCCACGAAGACTTTCCACTGCTTTATAGAGTCTCTTCAGATCGGACTATTGATGCTTGTATGTTTCGAACAAAACTAACCAGAACTATACGGGAATGAAAAAGTGCAACCAGCATTCAGCTAAATGAAACATGTATGTGAATGTATTTGTGCACCCAGAAGTCGGCTAAATAAAGACATATATGAGCTTTAAATGGGGCACTAAATGGGGCACTAAAGGGGGCACTAAAGGGTGCTTCAAATGGGGCTTCAAATGGGGCACAAAATGGGGCACTAAATGGGGCACTAAATAAGGCACTAAATGGGGCATTAAATGGGGAGCTAAATGGGACACTAAATGGGGACTTAAATGGGGCAATAAATGAGGCACTAAATGGGGCGGTCAGTTTGAACTTACCCTGTACACCGTCTGAGGTGTGACGAGGAGCTCCACTTGACCCGAAGTCAGTTTGTCGACATCAATGAGGCGAATGGATGCCACGCCCACAAGATGGCGACGACTCACGTGGTGGGACGAGTACACCTGGAACTCGAGGGCACCGTCCTCACTCTCCTCCCCGCCCCCTATGGGGAGGTCCTTTATGACGAATTTCTCCAGAAACAGCGGATCCTGGAATAGTAAAACAACAACGTTGGTAGCGAAGATAGTCTGCAAAGATAGTCTGCAAAGATAGTCTGCAAAGATAGTCTGCAAAGATAGTCTGCATAGATAGTCTGCAAAGATAGTGTGCAAAGATAGATGGCAAAGATAGTCTGCATAGATAGTCTGCAAAGATATTCTGCAAAGATAGTCTGCAAAGATAGTCTGCAAATATGGCCTGCAAAGATAGCCTGCAAAGATAGTCTGCAAAGATATTCTGCAATGATAGTCTGCAAAGATAGTTTGCAAAGATAGCCTGCAAAGATAACCTGCAAAGATAGCCTGCAAAGATAGTTTGCAAAGATAGCCTGCAAAGATAACCTGCAAAGATAGCCTGCAAAGATAGCCTGCAAAGATAGTCTTCAAAGATAGTCTGCAAAGATAGTCTACAAAGATAGTCTGCAAAGATAGTCTGCAAAGATAGTCTACAAAGATAGTCTACAAAGATAGTCTACAAAGATAGTCTACAAAGATATTCTACAAAGATAGTCTGCAAAGATAGTCTGCAAAGATAGTCTGCAAAGATAGTCTGCAAAGATAGTCTACAAAGATAGTCCACAAAGATAGTCTGCAAAGATAGTCTGCAAAGATAGTCTACAAAGATAGTCTACAAAGATAGTCAACAAAGATAGTGTGCAAAGATAGTCTACAAAGTTACTCTACAAAGTTAGTCTGCAAAGATAGTCTACAAAGATAGTCTACAAAGATAGTCTACAAAGATAGTCTGCAAAGATAGTCTACAAAGATAGTCTACAAAGATAGTCTACAAAGATAGTCTACAAAGATAGTCTGCAAAGATAGTCTGCAAAGATAGTCTACAAAGATAGTCTGCAAAGATAGTCTACAAAGATAGTCTACAAAGATAGTCTGCAAAGATAGTCTGCAAAGATAGTCTACAAAGATAGTCTGCAAAGATAGTCTACAAAGATAGTCTACAAAGATAGTCTGGGTGGTTGTTGTTTTCTTTCGTTGTCAAACTTGGTTTGATTTTTAAAAAAATCAATAAACTTGTTAAATGTAGCTAATCATACACCACGACTTGAAACTATCTTGAACCAATACCTGACATTGACACACTCTATAACATACCAAAAGATAGACACACTCTTGACCCACTTCTCATCATTGACACAAACTTTACCCAAATGTCCCCCCCCCCACACACACAAAACAGACTTGACACAGTATGATATCATACCTAACAATGCTATACAACGTGTTCAAATCCCACAGCTTTGACATTTTCTTACCCGACACCCGTGTTTGCCCTGACCCCGTCACAATCTCTTAAGCTGACAGCCTTTGACAATCACCTGACATCTCCCCCCTCCCCTCCTCCCCCTTCCCCAACGCCACTTGACTCACCCTTGTATTCCTAAGAGTTTTGGTCCTGTACTTGAAGGCCCTGCCTGGGACTAGGAAAGCTTTGACGTAGGGATTGACCTCCACATCTTTAGGTACTCCGGGAATGATAAGACCTTGAGCCTGGAAAGAAAAACAGAGACATATATATTGTGTAACTGAAGTTATATTTTGATTTTCCGGACGTTGAATATCAGGACGTTGAACCTCCGGTCGGGGAACATCCGGGGACTGAATATCTAGACGTTCAACATGCTGACGTTGAACATTCGAACGTTGAATATCCGGACATTGAATACCCGGACGTTGAATATCCGGACGTTCAATACCCGGACGTTGAATATCCGGACGTTGAATAACCGGACGTTGAACATCCGAACGTTGAATATCCGAACGTTGAATATCCGGACGTTGAATAACCGGACTTTGAACATCCGAACGTTGAATATCCGGACATTGAATACCCGGACGTTGAATATCCGGAAGTTAAATATCCGGACGTTGAATATAAGGACGTTGAAGACCCGGACGTTGAACATCCGGACGTTAAATATCCGAAGCGTCTACAAACATGACTAACACCTGACAAACAATCGACAGAAGCGGCACTGAGCACGGAGCTATAGAAACAACAAAAAAAGCGTTCATGGTTGCCGCCATGACAGTAACCTTTCGTGAGTCACGTGGTAAACCATGACGTCAATATTTACTACACACTTTTATTTCATACAAAGATTCGAAAATCCGGATAAGTCGATAATCGGGCACGGGGTCAAACAACAATTAGTTGGGGCTATAGCCGTCTTAATGCACGCCTATTATTATTATTATTATTATTAGTAGTAGTAGTAGTAGTAGTATTAGAGGTCTTATATAGCGTAGTACCGAAACCTAGGGCTGGGCTCACCGCGTTGTACATAAAATATTAGCAAAAGAGACATAATCGTGACATTAACATAAAATACGCCTACTAAACTGTCTGTATGTTGGCGGTTAACTAAGATGCGTAAGTTTAAGAAAGAGTAGGGGTGGAAGAGGGAGGAGGGGGGGGCTAGGCTCTAGACAACATTTAGTTGTTGACGTCAGATAAAGTTTTGTAAGTGAAGAACATTTTTGAGTGTCCACGTGATTGGATACCCGGGCGTGCCAGCTATTTTTAGAAGCGTGACACTGCCCTGGTGTCAAGATACTTCTAAACACGTGACACTGCCTTGTGTCTAGTTACTTTTCAACAAGCATCAATGCCTTGTGTCTAATTTCTTTTCAACAAGCATCATTGCATTGCGTCTAGTTTCTTTTGAACAAGCAACGTCGCCTGGCGTCTAGCTACTCTTAAACACGTGACGCTGCCTTGCACACGTGACTATTTTCGGCACGTCACGTAAAGTCTACTTCGTCTGACCAAACAATGTGATGCTGATGACTTGGAAGTGCTCAAAAATAAACTAATGGAGTCAGGTCAACCAGCCTCCGTGGCAAAGGCTCCTCCCATTTCCGAGAGTCTCATAGATGCCCCGTACATTAATGATCAGCCAAATAGACTTAAAAATGTCATCGAGTTCATTTGTTTTGGGCGTGACACTATTGGTCTCTGTCACACTAACAAAATAATGAGTTTAATAGATACTGTGACAATGGCCGTGACCAGCTGTGTATCAACTTCATAAATGAACCACAGCTGACGTTGATTTAACTGCGAATGATAGTCGCGCTACGGTCGCATTTGCAGAGTACCATTGGCAGCACCAAACACCATTGGGCAGCACCAAACACCATTGGGCAGCACCAAACACCATTGGGCAGCACCAAACACCATTGGGCAGCACCAAACACCATTGGGCAGCACCAAACACCATTGGGCAGCACCAAACACCATTGGGCAGCACCAAACACCATTAGTAGCACCAAACACCATTGGGCAGCACCAAACACCATTGGGCAGCACCAAACACCATTGGGCAGCACCAAACACCATTGGGCAGCACCAAACACCATTGGGCAGCACCAAACACCATTGGGCAGCACCAAACACCATTGGGCAGCACCAAACACCATTGGCAGCACAAAACACCATTGGGCAGCACCAAACACCATTGGGCAGCACCAAACACCATTGGGCAGCACCAAACACCATTGGGCAGCACCAAACACCATTGGCAGCACCAAACACCATTGGCAGCACAAAACACCATTAGTAGCACCAAACACCATTGGCAGCACAAAACACCATTAGTAGCACCAAACACCATTGGCAGCACCAAACACAATTAGTAGCACCAAACACCATTGGCAGCACCAAACACAATTGTCAGCACCAAACACGATTTTTATTTCCAACACTTTTTGCATTACCAGACTACGTTGTCGGTACTATTACCATTGGCATTGCTCGACACCAATATAAGAACTAGACACCATAATCAGTACCAGGCGTTATTGAATAGATCAGACGTCATTGCAGCCCCGTTCAATGTCTACTTTTCAGAAATTCCCATTTAGAAAAAAGTTCATATAGTCAAACTCATGTCATATGTGTTTTCATTTTTTTTAATTCGTGATTCTAAGAGTGAAAGTCCCGTTACTCTAACAATACATTTATCTAAAAATAAATTGATTTCTCTTATATTCTGAATATTTATCAATATATTTCAATCGAGCCTTTATCTCCATAAGTCGGTGACGGACATTGCCCGTCTTTTGATTAACCTCTTTTCCAGTTTTACTCCCGTGGTCATGTCTACCAAAGTTCTCCACAGATTTATCTCAGCTAACTTATTTTCCAGTTTTACTCCCATGGTCATGTCTACCAAAGTTCTCCACAGATTTATCTTAGCTAACTTATTTTCAAGTTTTACTCCCATGGTCATGTCTACCAAAGTTCTCCACAGATTTATCTTAGCTAACTTATTTTCCAGTTTTACTCCCATGGTCATGTCTACCAAAGTTCTCCACAGATTTATCTCAGCTAACTTATTTTCCAGTTTTACTCCCATGGTCATGTCTACCAAAGTTCTCCACAGATTTATCTCAGCGAACTTATTTTCCAGTTTTACTCCCATGGTCATGTATACCAAAGTTCTCCACAGATTTATCTCAGCTAACTTGTTTTCCAGTTTTACTCCTATGGTCATGTTTACCAAAGTTCTCCACAGATTTATCTTAGCTAACTTATTTTCCAGTTTTACTCGCATGGTCATGTCTACCAAAGTTCTCCATAGATTTATCTCAGCTAACTTATTTTCCAGTTTTACTCCCATGGTCATGTCTACCAAAGTTCTCCACAGATTTATCTCAGCTAACTTATTTTCCAGTTTTACTCCCATGGTCATGTCTACCAAAGTTCTCCACAGATTTACCTTAGCTAACTTATTTTCAGTTTTACTCCCATGGTCATGTCTACCAAAGTTCTCCATAGATTTATCTCAGCTAACTTATTTTCCAGTTTTACTCCCATGGTCATGTCTACCAAAGTTCTCCACAGATTTATCTCAGCTAACTTATTTTCCAGTTTTACTCCCATGGTCATGTCTACCAAAGTTCTCCACAGATTTATCTCAGCTAACTTATTTTCCAGTTTTACTCCCATGGTCATGTCTACCAAAGTCCTACACAGATTTATCTCAGCTAACTTATTTTCCAGTTTTACTCGCATGGTCATGTCTACCAAAGTTCTCCACAGATTTATCTCAGCTAACTTATTTTCCAGTTTTACTCCCATGGTCATGTCTACCAAAGTTCTCCACAGATTTATCTCAGCTAACTTCTTTTCCAGTTTTACTCCCATGGTCATGTCTACCAAAGTTCTCCACAGATTTATCTCAGCTAACTTATTTTCCAGTTTTACTCGCATGGTCATATCTACCAAAGTTCTCCACAGATTTATCTCAGCTAACTTATTTTCCAGTTTTACTCCCATGGTCATGTCTACCAAAGTTCTCCACAGATTTATCTCAGCTAACTTATTTTCCAGTTTTACTCCCATGGTCATGTCTACCAAAGTTCTCCACAGATTTATCTCAGCTAACTTATTTTCCAGTTTTACTCCCATGGTCTTGTCTACCAAAGTTTTCTACGTTTCTCTGCAAGCGAATGTTCCAGATATTTCTCAAAAAATCTGGCCAACAAACGTTTCGAACGCGTCTTATTGAATTCCCATAATACCAGGCTGGGGAAAAGCTTCCGGTCTCCTTGTTACAACATGGCCGACGACGGCTAAAACTAAAACAACCAATCAATAATGACGGTAATTATTGTAGCCGCGGACTTAGGTGGTTGCCTCCCACATCACCCCCCCCCCCCGCTCCCCATGTCTCGTCCACACCTCCTGACACCCCCAAAAGCATTAAATATGTTTTTCATTGAACTTTTATATCTGGGGCGATGTTAAATAACGCGGCCCCGGGGGGGGGGGGGGGGGAATAAATCAAATAACAGGAAAGAAAATATTGATTCTATAATAATTTTTGACCGTGTCTCAACCGTTAATGTAATTCACTTTCATTGAAAATCAACTTAACAAATGTTGAAACCGGATTTTTTTAAGCTTGGATAGAAATCCGTTCCAATACATGGATTAAAAACAAGTCAAATTCAAGGATAGATTTCTGACATCTGATCAAATGTCTGGATTTTAAAATATGCTTGTTCAATACATGAGAGAAATCGGATCACATGCATGAATAGAAATCTGGTCTAATATATAAATAGAAATTTGGTCCAATGCATGGATAAAATCTAGTCCTATTGGTGGGTTAGTAACTGATAGAAAGTAGTGACGCACGAGAATAGTCTTTTTAAAAGCATATGTACTTGTCATTGTATTTTGTTGTACCATTATAAGCGTGTCGTGTTCGAATGTCACTCTGTTTTTAGATTGACAACACTGGATTATTCTGTTTTTAGATTGACAACACTAGATTATTCTGTTTTTAGATTGACAACACTGGATTATTCTGGGTCTTTTTTCCTAACAGAGTTATTTCTGACGGCATTTATAGACCGCTATATGTACACTAGTAATTCAATGTGTTTGTTGTGACCACGGCCATACCTTCAATATTTCCACTAGACCCAAAGACCGGTCTATCTCTGACGGCATTTATAGACCGCTTTATGTACACTAGTAATTCAATGTGTTTGTTGTGACCACGGCCATACCTTCAATATTTCCACTAGACCCAAAGACCGGTCTATCTCTGACGGCATTTATAGACCGCTTTATGTACACTAGTAATTCAATGTGTTTGTTGTGACCACGGCCATACCTTCAATATTTCCACTAGACCCAAAGACCGGTCTATCTGTGAAACATAAGCTTAGCTAATGTGTCACTGTTTATAATAGTACTCTATAGTAAGGATATACTGTTCATTCCTTGTTGTTATTAATGGGAAAAAATAGAACGGGAATAAATAAGATAATGGACTTTTCCTGGCGGGATTTTCCTATGCTTACGTACAGCTGGGGTGTGGGGGGATATTATCTTCTAAATGTTAACGATCTCTATTTAAACCTTATTTACGTCCAGGCGACTTATCTCCATAATGACGATGACAGTCAGACTTGTCTTATCTTGTGACCACAACAACTGAGTGGACTTACCTCAATGATAATGACAGTCAGACTGGTCTTATCTTGTGACCACAGCAACTGAGTGGACTTACCTCAATGATAATGACAGTCAGACTGGTCTTATCTTGTGACCACAGCAACTGAGTGGACTTACCTCAATGATAATGACAGTCAGACTTGTCTTATCTTGTGACCACAGCAACTGAGTGGACTTACCTCAATGATAATGACAGTCAGACTTGTCTTATCTTGTGACCACAGCAACTGAGTGGACTTACCTCAATGATAATGACAGTCAGACTGGTCTTATCTTGTGACCACAGCAACTGAGTGGACTTACCTCAATGATAATGACAGTCAGACTGGTCTTATCTTGTGACCACAGCAACTGAGTGGACTTACCTCAATGATAATGACAGTCAGACTGGTCTTATCTTGCGACCACAGCAACTGGAGCTTGAGCTTCCCCGTTGGCTTTATGGGCGGGGCGTAGCGCGGGATGAGCTCCTCAAGGTTGATCTCCGTCAAAGCCACGGGGGTGTCTGGTAGGCCGATGACCTGACGCTGTGGAATAAATCAGCATAAATTAGCATTAACCGGCACAAAGAGTCAGCTTCTTGTATGCTGAGGTAGGAGTGTCCTTTTGTATGCTGGGTTAGAGGTGTCCATTTGTATGCTGAGGCAGGGGTGTCCTTTTGTATGCTGAGGTAGGGGTGACCTTTTGTATGCTGGGGAATAGATATCTTTTTGTTTGCTGGAGCAGGGGTGTCCTTTTGTATGCTGGAGCAGGGGTGTCCTTTTGTATGCTGGAGCAGGGGTGTCCTTTTGTATGCAGGAGTAGGGATGTCCCTTGAATTCTGGGGTAGGGGTGTCCTTTTGCATAGGAATTAGATGAATCAAAAATGAAATTAGCTCGATAAGGATACCCCTTTTTAAACGTATTCTGTTTAGAACTCCGCTTGTTCGGCATACTGTAAACAACCTGATATTTCGGAGTCTTTTTGATTCGGTTTGTAAAGTACTTTGAAAAAAAAAATCAACGAACAGCGCAAGGAAAAGATGGCTTGAGACGCTTGGACGGTCAGGCAGCAAAAAACGATGACGTCATATGAGCTGTTTTAGGAAGGCTATAACGATCGACTGAGCTTGTGGGATAAAGTGCCACCGAAAACAGTCCGACGTCCCAGGGGCGGCTAACTTCCTGATTCTGGTCAGCGTACAGGCAGGATTAAGGGATACCCTAATTATCAGCTGGATTATTCCCGTCCCTGGATACGATTTTAAAAATACTCTGCCGTGATTCTGAGAGTCTGGCAGCGCGGTTGTATGTTTGTAGGAAGCATGAGTTCTGTCTGGATATATATATATATATATATTATGTCCTTATAAAGAGGCTAACTTCAATATATTTTTTTATCAATCTTTTGGAAGTTAAGAAAAAGATACAAACTTCTCTATGTATTTATTCTTCCTTATAAAGAAGTTAAATCCGATTTTTTTATAAATCTTTTAAGGGTCAAATAATACAAAAAAGGTTTATGTTCATTGCTTTACATTTAATTATGTAGTTTGTCCAATGTATGTATTTTGTCTCTTTTAATTATGTAGTTTTTAAAAAGCTAACATGTGGCCAGCAGCATATTCTAACAGGTGGCCAGCAGCACATTCTAACAGGTGGCCAGCAGCACATTCTAACAGGTGGACAGCAGCATATTCTAACAGGTGGTCAACAGAACATTCTAACAGGTGGCCAGCAGCACATTCTAGCAGGTGGTCAACAGCACACTAGCAGGTGGCCAACAGCACATTCTAACAGGTGGCCAGCAGCACATTCTAACAGGTGGCCAGCAGCACATTCTAACAGGTGGCCAGCAGCATGCTCTAAGAGTTGTCAGTTTTTGTATTTCTGTTTTGACCCCCTTTTTGATGTCTGACGTTATCACCAGAAGATCAACATTTCAATCACTAGATGGCCAACATTTCAATCACTAGAAGATCAACATTTCAATCAGTAGATGGCCAACATTTCAATCACTAGAAGATCAACATTTCAATAACTAGAAGGCCAACATTTCTTCACTAGAAGGCCAACATTTGATCACAAGAAGGCCAAAATTTCATCACTGGAAAGCCAACATTTCAATCACTAGAAGGCCAATATTTCTTCACTAGAAGGCCAACATTTGATCACCAGAAGGCCAAAATTTCATCACTGGAAAGCCAACATTTCAATCACTAGAAGGCCAATATTTCTTCACTAGAAGGCCATTTGATCACCAGGCCAAAATTTCGTCACTGGAAAGCCAACATTTCAATCACTAGAAGGCCAATATATCTTCATTAGAAGGCCAACATTTCTTCACTAGAAGGCCAACATTTGATCACTAGAAGGCCAACATTTCATCACTAGAAGGCCACAATTTCAAACACTAGAAGAACACAACAATTCAATCACTAGATTATCAACATTTCATCACTGGAAGGCCAACATTTGATCACTAGAAGGCCAACATTTCATCAGTAGAAGGCCAACATTTCATCACTAGAAGGCCAAAACTTCTTACACGTCTTATTCGCCGCGTAACATTTTAATCTGTCAAAGATTTCCTCCATTTATTAACAACGCTCATGTGGGGGTGTGTGGGGAGAGCTATAAATGGAGTTTCCTCGGGAAAAAATCCTATGTTTACTATTGACTTGTTTTGATGATTACAACAAAAAATTGTTGCTGTTCCTTGTTGTATCAGTGTGCATGATGAGCCAAGTGATCTATAACGGTGTTACAACAGTGTGACGGTGAATCAATTTGCCGTGTTGACAACATCTTCACTGGAACTAACAAGCGGCCGACGAGACCGAAATAGAATTTCATCAAGTTCTATCAAGGGTGGTTTGTTCCCTTTATTTGATGGTGGAAGGTATCGCGTCTTCTCGTGAAGGTATCGCGTCTTCTCGGGAAGGTATCGCGGCTCGGGAACTTATTGGTTATTCTTTTGTGTATCGAATACAGAGTTTCAGAAGGAATATCGGACCTGCTAAACTTACTGTGTGAACGTCACCAATGTTGGTTGAAATTTGAGTGAGAACATTGGCTTTGTTGGTTGAACTTTGACTGAGAACATTGACTTTGTTAGTTGAACTCTGGGTAAGAACATTGACTTTGTTGGTTGAACTTTGACTGAGAACATTGGCTTTGTTAGTTGAACTTTGACAGAGAACATTGGCTTTGTTGGTTGAACTTTGACTGAGAACATTGGCTTTGTTAGCTGAACTTTGGGTGAGAACATTGGCTTTGTTGGTTGAACTTTGACTGAGAACATTGACTTTGTTAGTTGAACTTTGGGTAAGAACATTGACTTTGTTGGTTGAACTTTGAACGAGAACACTGGCTTTTTTAATTGAACTTTGAGTGAGAACATTGGTTTTGTTAGTTGAACTTTGAGTGAGAACATTGACTTTGTTGTTTGAACTTTGACTGAGAACATTGACTTTGTTGTTTGAACTTTGACTGACAACATTGACTTTGTTGTTTGAACTTTGACTGACAACATTGACTTTGTTGTTTGAACTTTGACTGAGAACACTGACTTTGTTGTTTGAACTTTGACTGAGAACACTGACTTTGTTGTTTGAACTTTGACTGATAACAGTGACTTTGTTAGTTGAACAATGATTTATAACCTTGGCTTTGTTAGTTTAACATTGACTGAACGCTCAAAACATTGTGATTAAAAACATTGACAATATAATAAAGACATTTTTTCCATTTTATTTAGAAAGGAGTCTCAAATTCGTGACGAATGAAACCAAAATCATTCTTTTTTTTTTTTAAAAAGGTAAAACACCATTCCCGCCCCCTCCCCACCACCTTAAACAAAACCCTATGCAAATAAATCTGGCCAACAGAAATGGCTCATTCGTTGTTTGGTCTGTTGAAATGTTTGGGCCATTGGAAAACTCTTCTACTAAATTAAACATTCCACCCCCAGGCAGATGTCTCACTGGTGTCATATTTCTGTCACGTGACCGCACAATTATGATTGACCAAGGACTCATTTCGAAGTTTGGTGATGTTACTTGGAGGAGCACTTCGTCGAGCGTCGGGCCCCAAGCAAACGAGAGTACGGGCGCGAAAAGACATTAGCCATAGACAAGAAATGATATACATTATAGCAGGTTACACGAAATTAGCAAAAAAATATCGTACGGCGTTGACTCAAAGACAGTAGCGATTGAAATACCTAAAGGGATGGACAAAAAGACATGAGCCATAGAATTTTAGCCGTATACAGAGCTGAAACTATGACGTTGGCCATAGAAATGGTAAACAGAACTGAAACTAGGACATTCGGCATAGAAATGGTAAACAGAACTGTAGCTAGGACATTGGCTAAGGAAATCGTAAACAGAACTGAAACTAGGACATTGACCATAGAAATGGCAAACATAATTGAAACTAGGACATTGGTCATAGAAATGGTAAACAGAACTGTAGCTAGGACATGGGCCATATAAATGGTAAACAGAACTGAAACTAGGACATGGGCCATAGAAATGGTAGACAGGTTTTTAAAAAGGACATTGGCCATAGAAATGGTAAACAGAACTGAAAATAGGAAACTGGTCAAAGAAAGGATAAACAGAACTGAAACTAGGACATTGGCCAATAGAAATGGTAGACAGTGTTGAAAATAGGACATTGGCCATTGAAATGGTAAACATAAATGAAAATAGGACATGGTCCACTAAATGTTATACAGAACTGAAAGCAGGGCATTGGCCATAGAAATGGTAAACAGGGTTGAAAATAGGATATTGGCCACAGAAATGGTATACAGAGCTGAAAAAAAAGGTATTTGTCACAGACATGTCTCTACAGCACATACTTAACATGATACGTCAAAAATGTTGAGCTACACTCTCCTTGATTCACAACTCAACGCCACCAGCAGCGACTTTAAAAGTGTTTTAAATCACATGACTTCATTCAAGGATTCATTCGTCAAAGAGTATCGCATAACAGTTGGAGACCATCAGTAACAATGGATTACAGCTTAGCTAAAAGATTACCCAAACGCCATTGATTCGTCTGGCCATTTCTCAGCGTCTGCCACCCAGGAATAGACGTCGCCCTGGCTTTTGATGAACATATCCAGTAAGTTCAACTCCGTCAGGCTGTTTGTGATTTGCAGGAGTTACCAAACACTTGACATGGGGAATCACAATACAGCGATTTAGGCAGAAGCTCTCGTTGCGACGAAAGGGGAAATAATAACGTTGTAATTAAAGGTAGTGAAATATGTGAACTCGTATTCTATAAAGATATGTGGTGCGTTGCATGTCCGGTAAATGTATCTGGTGTGAGAATCTAAGAATGTTATTTACAAAATGATATTTTCACGTGCATTAAGGTATGCTACAGGGTTGAACTCTCACAGTCTATTTGATTTTTGTGAGCACTGTTTTTGCAGAGAGCTACATCAGGGTGGAGAGTACGGCAATGACATGTCAGTGTGACTTGGGCAATGATATGTCAATGTGACTTGGGAAATGATATGTCAATGTGACTTGGGCAATGATATGTCAATGTGAGTAGGGCAATGACATGTCAGTGTGACTTGGGCAATGATATGTCAATGTAACAAGGGCAATGATATGTCAATGTGAGTTGGGCAATGATATGTCAATGTGAGTTGGGCAATGATATGTCAATGTGAGTTGGGCAATGATATGTCAATGTGAGTTGGGCAATGATATGTCAATGTGAGTTGGGCAATGATATGTCAATTTGAGTTGGGCAATGATATGTCAATGTAAGTTAGGCAATGATATGTCAATGTGAGTTGGGCAATGATATATCACATGTCAATGAAGGTAATTTAATGTTTAAAGTTTCGCTTCGTGGGTCGAAAATAAATGGTTAAAAAAGTGCGTGTGTGTGGGAGAGAAAGAGAGAGAGAGACAGAGAGAGAGACACACACACACACAGAGTGAGTGAGAGTGAGAGAGAGAGAGAGAGAAAGGGAGAGAGAAAGAGAGAGGGAGAAAGAGAGAGACATAGACAGAGAGAGTGAGTGAGAGAGACACAGATAGAAGCAGAGAGAAACGGAGAGAGGGTGAGAGAAATAGAGAGAGACAGAGACTGAGAGACAGAAAAAGAGACACGGAGTGAAAATACGATGTAGTTGGTGTGGCCATGTCGGGAGAGTTGTCCCGAGACAAGAATAAGAACTGATCAGCTGGAACAAGTCTTGATGGAAACAAGGGATCAATTGACTGCGCCCCATAGGACAATAAATGGCGTTGTGAAATAAGGAAGACGCTGCATAAATGATGGTTCATGGTTAATGTCATGATGGTTGAACTATTGGAGTGGCTATTAAACCAATGCAGCGGTCCCCTTGTTAAGCCAATGCAGCGGTCCCTTTGTTAAACCAATGCAGCGGTCCCCTTGTTAAGCCAATGCAGCGGTCCCCTTGTTAAACCAATGCAGCGGTCCCCTTGTTAAGCTAATGCAGCGGTCCCCTTGTTAAGCCAATGCAGCGGTCCCCTTGTTAAACCAATGCAGCGGTCCCCTTGTTAAACCAATACAGCGGTCCCCTTGTTAAACCAATACAGCGGTCCCCTTGTTAAACCAATACAGCGGTTCCCTTGTTAAACCAATGTGGAGGTCACCTTCAAGCTTTATTCAGACTCAGACGTTTTTTGTTTTCGTTTTTTTTTTTTGGATCTCGCTCCCTCTACTCCCTCTCCCTCTCCTCTCTCCCTCTACTCCCTCTCCCTCTCCTCTCTCCCTCTACTCCCTCTCCCTCTCCTCTCTCCATCTACTCCCTCTCCCTCTCCTCTCTCCCTCTACTCCCTCTCCTCTCTCTCTCTACTCCCTCGCCCCCCTCTCCTCTCTCCCTCTCCTCTCTCTCCCTCTACTCCCTCTCCTCTCTCTCTCTACTCCCTCTCCCTCTCCTCTCTACCTCTACTCCCTCTCACTCTCCTCTCTCCCTCTACTCCCTCTCCCTCTACTATCTCTCTCTACTCCCTCTCCCTCTCCTCTCTCCCTCTACTCCCTCTCCTCTCTCCCTCTACTCCCTCTCCCTCTCCTCTCTCCCTCTACTCCCTCTCCCTCTCCTCTCTCCATCTACTCCCTCTCCCTCTCCTCTCTCCCTCTACTCCCTCTCCTCTCTCCCTCTACTCCCTCGCCCCCCTCTCCTCTCTCCCTCTCCTCTCTCTCCCTCTACTCCCTCTCCTCTCTCTCTCTACTCCCTCTCCCTCTCCTCTCTACCTCTACTCCCTCTCACTCTCCTCTCTCCCTCTACTCCCTCTCCCTCTACTATCTCTCTCTACTCCCTCTCCCTCTCCTCTCTCCCTCTACTCCCTCTCCCTCTCCTCTCTCCCTCTACTCCCTCTCCTCTCTCCCTCTACTCCCTCTCCCTCTCCTCTCTCCCTCTACTCCCTCTCCCTCTCCTCTCTCCCTCTACTCCCTCTCCTCTCTCCCTCTACTCCCTCTCCCTCTCCTCTATCCCTCTACTCCCTCTCCCTCTCCTCTCTCCCTCTACTCCCTCTCCTTCTTCTCTCTCCCTCTCTCTCTCTCTTCTATCTCTCTAGTTCTGTCTCTCTATTCTCTCTCTTCTCTCTCTTTTTCTTTTTCTCTATCTCTCTCTTCTCTCTCTCATCTCTCTCTCTCTGGCTATCTCTTCCCTCTCACTCCATACATTTCTCTCTCTATCTCTCTCTCTTCTCTCATATAACAGTTTCTTTTTTTATACCCCGTACGCATTATTTAGATCAAATTACAAATTATTTTTTTCTCTCTCTCTTCTCTCTCTCTCTCTTCTCTCTCTCTTCTCTCTCTCTCTCTCTCTCTTCTCTCTCTCTCTCTACTCTCTTTTTCTTCAACTCTGCCTCTCTCTTCTCACTCTCTCTTCTCTCTCTCTTCTTTCTCTCTCTCTTCTCTCTGTATCTTTTCTCTCTCTTAACTTTTTTTCTCCAACTCTGTCCCTCTCTTCTCACTCTCTCTTCTCCCTCTATCTAAATATCTGTCTCTCTCCCCTCTCTCTCTATCTCTCTCGCTGTCTCTATTCTCTCCATCTCTGTTCCTCCATCTCTCTCCTTCTATCCCTCCGCCCTCCTCTCTCATATAATGGTTGCTATTTATACTCCTTCATTTTACGCTCTATTCGGATCATATTACTAATAACTTCGCTCTCCTCTCTCTGTCTCTCTCTCTCTCCCTCTTCTCTGTCTCCTCTATCTTCTCTCTCTCTCTCCGCATCTATTTTCTCTCGTTATCTCTCACTCTTCTCTCTTTTTTTACTCATCTCTAAATAATTTCTCTCCTCTTCGCAAACGTTTTGCCAAGACCCACACGCCATTTTGTGTTTCCAAGTTTTAGGGGATTCTATTTTGTTAACCTACTACCAGCATTTCGTTTGACTCTTTCCCCCGCCAAATAAGTATGAATAGAAGTATGTTTAAAGATAATACACTTGAAGTTGGAAGACCTGGAAATCCAAACCAAAAAAATCTGAACAACAACAACAAAATCATCCTCCTCATCCACGCCTTGACGTCAGGTGACCGCGAGACATTTAGCCGGGCAAGTAAACACGTCCATGACGTCACTGCTTAGTGATGAGCGGCTTGTCTCCCTTGTTTTAGTTTCACAGGGAAGTTCAAGGTCGATTATTTATTTTTTCAAACGGAAGTGACGAATTGTTGATATTCTTGGGGACTATGGGGAATACTTTCAGTTTCACAGTTTGATTATCCTTAGGGCAAATTGGGAAACATACCCGTGGGGGTGGTGGGGGCCTCTAGGTTAAGGGGGCCTCGGAAAAATGCTTAAGGGGCTGCGATATAACCATCGCCTGTTTTTAACGGCCTGTAATATAATATATATCGATAGCCCCATCTAATGGATAGAGCGGCCCGTCTAGGGGAGCACAGACCAATTTTAATACTGAAAAACATTATCCATTCCTATCACATCGCAGAGATTGCTGACAGCTGTCGTTAGAACAGACTTGGTGCAGTCTTTCTTCTGCTCCGATCTATTGTTAATTTCTGGACACGTTTTGTCACATTGATGTTCAAAGACCGACTCATCTCATCATAAAGTTTCCAATCCGGAACTCGGAGACGGACTTGAATCGCTTCTTAGAGCCACGTCATTGTGAGAGCAATGAGACCAACGGGTTGAGTGCGTTCTCTCTAAATCAAGAAGAAATTAAACACTTAACTTAAATATCTTGGCGAAGAACATGGCAGCACTGGGGCAAGGTCTCAGAGTGCAGCTCGGTCACATCTCAGTACGTAGACAGACACTTGGGGCTCAGTGTGGTGAGAATTTTAAACCGTAATTCTTTGCCAATTTTGAAAGAAGAGTGTGTCCCGCTTTGACTCCTTTACGGTGATTCTGTCATCTTCTTGTCGGTTTTAAATAACTGAGTTGCACAGTTTCACTTACAAATGTCTGTATTACGGACCGTTATAAATGGAGAATTTAGTCTCTTAATTTTAGACTATGGCTCGTTCTAGAACCATCCATAATAAAGAACGATACCCAAAGTTTAAAAAAAATAATAACAAATAAAACGACAATCAAGGCCAGAGCTAATTACAATTAATAACTTTTTTAATTTGTGAACTTCAATTAAATAATAACAACAAGAGAAATATGATTAAAATTATAAACTTACAGATTTGCTGGTACCGGTAGTGTATATAAAAATACAATGAGCACAAAATTGTACGAGGAAATAAAAATCTCTACGCACAACAAAGTATAATGACACACAGCATGCCTCGTAATCAAGGAAGGAAAATCTCTCCCCCGTCATTTATCATTATCCCTTTTATACCCAGTTTCAGATGATCATTCTGGAAATGGAATGTGCAGTCTTACTGCTTCCCGCATTCTCTAGATCGTTCTATCATGTTCGACAGAAACGGACGATAGTAAACAAAAGTATCAACAAAGGGATATTTTTTCTAGCCGCCCCAACACGGGACCGACTTGAATGAGGTCATGCACGTGGAAGACGGGCAAAGCGTGTCTCAAAATACGTCATCCCTCATAACAGTTTGTGTCTGTGATTATTTATTGGTGTTATAATTTAT
This sequence comes from Omphiscola glabra, assembly GCA_964017045.1. Lineage (NCBI taxonomy): Eukaryota > Metazoa > Mollusca > Gastropoda > Lymnaeidae > Omphiscola > Omphiscola glabra. The sequence continues at coordinate 26,431,364 of OZ024797.1, read as the reverse complement.
TTTCTGGGACTTAAGATTACACCAAGTGCTACCTTCATATAAATGTGGAGACAAGAAACTTAGCCAAGACTGTCACATTGTTGCAAGACACCAGCCAAGACTGTCACATTGTTGCAAGACACTAGCCAAGACTCTCACATTGTTGCAAGACACTAGCCAAGACTCTCGCGTTGTTGCAAGACACTTAACTAACAGTCTCACCTTGTGTTTTTTCTTGACGTATGGTGGGATGACGGCATTGCCTGTCTGGTCAAGGGCGGCTAAGCTGCTGAATACTAGACTGGACAGAGTTGACCGACGCTCCGTTGCCCTAGGACTGGCCACTGGTCGTCCTGAAAATGGACATCATATAAGTGTAAGGTAATCATCTGTCAATTTTTTTAATAGGACTTCGTTTCTTAGAACTTTGAACCAAAAACTCTGTTAAAAATATTGACTTTGTGTCTGCAAGAAGTACAGAGATCATATTATGCAAATAAATAATCAACGTGTGTCGTGTAGAAACGCCTACCTTCGGCCTGGGCAGCTAGTTTTTCGCGTTCTCGCTCCGCCTGAAGCTCTGCCAACGAATGAGATCGTCTGTAGGGCGGGACTTGCTCCTTATATGGTCGTGTTACATCATAACTGATGCGCCGTGGAGGGTACTTCATTCCTGGGTAACGCCCCTCTTCAATGTCGTAGTTCTCAGTGTCTGACAAGTCTATGACGACAAGATTAATTTTGACTGTCACTTGTACTTTGTAGCAATATCCTTTTGTACATTTTTACACCATAATGACTTTCCAACGAGTGTGAGTGACATATAACTACAATCCCAATCCAATGATTTGTGGTATAAGACTAAAATGGCATTACAATTATTGTAACATAACTACAAAAATACTCCAAAGATTCTGCCATTAATTTACTAACATATTCCAGTTATTTTTGCATAAAACTACAATCACACTCTAGCATTGAGTAGCATACAACTACAATCACAATTCAATGATTGTAGCATAAATCTACAATCACATTACAATTATTGTAACATATAACTGCAATCATATACAAAGATTCAGCTATTATTCTAAAATCCTATTGGAATTATTATTGTGGCATAAAACTACCCTCACATTCTAATGATTGTGGCCTACCTGCCAGGGACACGTCCGTGTCGTCTATCCGACTGCCGTCGGAACCTTTACGACTGCTCCTGCTGCTCGCCGAGCCCCGGCGGTCCGACTGGTCAGAGAAGATGGATGTCCTCCGACTGCCCATGCTGGAGGCTGACCCGCGCCTGTCGGTGTCGGACGCGAACGACGTCCGCCTGCTGCCCATGCTGGAATTTGAGCCCCGTCTGAAATATATGGCAATAAGTCCTTTAAGTCCACTGCACAGGAGGCAACTTACGGGCGGCAGGAAACAAGAGGCCACCCTGAAAATGTTTATCTGGCCCGTAGGTACTTCCGGGAACTCGTTCATGTTTTCGTAAAGTGACAAAATTTTGAACGATAAGCTGTACAATATCCGATTAGAATTGTCAAGATCAGTCAAAATAGTTTTTAATTGTCTAAACATTTTTTTTTCAACTCATTGTTAAGACTCTAGATAACCAGAAAATTATCATGTGACCCACCAAAAACCCATTTAATTAATTTCGATGCGCCCCTCTGCACAAAAGCAACCCCCCTCAAAATTGTTGGTTATTTGAACACCAGAGGGCGCCTTTGAATGAAATCATCAGCAAAACAAGAACATTAACTCTAATGCAATAGTTTGGGGGGATGGATGGCAGTTGCTCGAATTTCCATTGATGACATCTGATATTTATTACATGTTGTGACTCATGGTATGTTATCGATTCTTTCTAATTACCTCAGCATTTTATCCAATTTGGAGCAGACAATATTCGAATATTTTATAATATTTATAACATCGTCCCAAAAAACCTTTGATTTAATGGTTGCTGCCTTACAAACATAAAATATTCATGTTTTAATTTTTATACAAATCTGACCACCAACGAATCTAACATGATATTTCAGCATACCATGGGCAGTACGACACATTGACCATCCATGGCGCCCACATGCAGCGATCTTTTCCTATTTTGGAAGATCTTTAAACGCCGCCCTGAAGACATGGCGCCCCTCGGGCAACTGCCGGAGTTGCCGGTACCTTGAGCCGGCCCAAATAATTTCTTTGAATGAGACTAACGCACATGATTTCACACAATTCAGAGAGTATCATCATACGGTAATGTTTAGGACCTTGTTTGAACCGTTGACACTAAGGCGGCTGGAAAGATTGGGACTCATCAGAATATCGTTGACGTTATTATACATTTGACATGAGCTCACAATCTAAAGCAGCACGAAGACAAAGACTTTCTATAAAAAATATTCATCATTGTTCATCAAACGCCAATCTCATTAAGGTGTTCAAGCCGCAAGACAAATAAAACATGTTTGCAGATAGTAGAAATTTAAAAAATCTTGAGCTTTCAACGGCATACAACATTAGTTGGTTACATCAAGCTGAAATTTAATGCGTACAACATTTTTTTTACAACTTCACAAACTCGTGGAAATGTTGCTGAAGTGAATTATTTGCTTACAACTTGCCCACCCCCCTCCCCCCACCCGCCAACACGAAAAAAAAAGACATCCCTTCAAACCGAGAAATGTTCAATCACAAACTCACTACTTCATCACGTGACCTCACACGTGACCCCAGCCAGCCCTACATCCAGCATCGCCTCCTGCTAATGTAACCACTCAATTTCCATATCCACATTCAACGTTGACCACATTAATTCAACCATTGATTCACAATCACCAGAAGCCGCCTCTACATCCACCAGCCCCTCTTGCTTTAACTACTGAAGAACCAAACCTTAATTAAAATATATTCCCCTTCAACCCACACCCTTGCTTCCCTTACCCGCCACCCCACCCCCCACCCCCACATTCCCCTCCCACCCGACCCCGCCGCCTCCTACATTTCCCTCCCACACCCACCGACCACCTCTCGCCAGCGGTCGTTATCCTGTTGTGGAGTTCAAATTTATGACCAAAAGAGAATGTCACAAGATGCTTCGAGGATTTTTTTTTTTTTCAAATCCCTAGCGAACAAAGGAGAAATTCCGATGATCTAGGATTAATGCCCCTGCCGTTAGCCGACGATAAGGCTGGCGTCGTGCATCGGCCTGGAAGTTATACATGAACAGGTCAGCCATATTGGTTAACTTTGATTGTAGGGGCCATTTTAGTTTCTTAATACGAATCCTCGAAAAGTTCATCTCTCTGACGGGCCTATGATATGATAGGGACAATGCCCCCACAATAAACACACTAATTTAATAGGATTTTATAAGTATATATATATATAATTTTTAAAAGTAAAAGTTCATTGTCTCTATTGTAACTCCACTGCTAAAAAAAGCAAATCTCGACCCTAATCTGTTGGAAAATTATCGCCCCGTCTCTAATCTACCATTTTTATCAAAGATTTTAGAGAGGGTCGTTCTTCGACAGCTCCTGGATCACCTCACTCGGTGTGACTTGTTTGAGCCTTTTCAGTCAGCATACAGAACGCATCACTCTACTGAGACAGCCCTGTTGCGCGTCGTAAATGACCTTCTGTCGTCTTGTGGTGAGGGCCAGGTATCCCTTTTGTCGTTACTGGATCTATCGGCAGCGTTCGATACGCTTGACCACGGCATACTTCTCCAACGTCTGCAATATACGTTCGGTTTCACCGATACCGTCCTGAGATGGTTCCGCTCATATCTGACAAATCGGGTCCAATCAGTTATCACAAACGGCTTGACCTCCAAGAAATCCATTATTGAATTCGGAGTACCCCAAGGCTCGGTCTTAGGCCCGGTGCTTTTCACTATGTACGTTCAGCCCCTGGGTGCAGTGATCAAGCAGTTTGACATGGTATATCACATGTTCGCGGATGATACCCAACTTCAGAAATCCGTGATCCCCTCTCAGCTCCCTCAGCTTCTTAATATGACACAGAAGACAGTGGAGTCAGTTAAGCACTGGATGACAATAAACAAGCTCAAATTGAATGATGAAAAGACTGAGGTGATCCCCATTGCTACCGCTCAAAAATTAAAATCTTTAAAAGATACACCATCCTTTACTCTCTCAGGCGTGCAGATTGAGTTTGCTCAAACAGTGCGAAACCTGGGTGTCTACTTAGACAGAACACTAACTATGGAAAATCACATTAACATGATTTGCAAGGCGATTTTTCTAGAGCTGCGCAGAATTAGTCATATCAGACCCTTCTTAACGTTGGATGCATCAAAGAGGCTGATGTCTGCATTCGTGCTATCACGCATGGACTACTGCAATGCTCTCATGGTGGGTCTTCCAGCTACGCTCCTTGATAAAATTCAAAAAGCACAGAATAATGCGGCTCGAATTGTTCTTCGTAAACGCAAATTCGACCATGCTAAAACTCTTCTGATAGAATTGCATTGGCTGCCGGTCCGCGCTCGTATAGAGTACAAAATCGCAACTCTGTGCTACCGCTGCTTGCATGACCTGGCGCCGTCCTATCTCCAAGCGCTCATGACGCCTTATGTACCAACTAGACAACTCCGCTCATCCGATAGTGGCAAACTCTCGATACCGCGTGTTCGCCTTGAAACTTACGGAAAGCGCACGTTCGCATTTGCTGGCCCAACCATTTGGAACACCCTTCCTGACGCTCTCAAAAACAGCCAGACGCTGGAGTCCTTCAAAACAAATTTAAAAACTCATCTATTTCGCAAACACCTGCTGGAATGATGATGTCTACAATCTTTTCCAGCTTGTTATTATCTCCCAACTTAGTTTTTGTACCGCGCTTCGAGCCTTTGGGGATGAAGCGTGATTTTTCAAATGAACTTTATTATTATTATTATTATTTAGCGTTGAAACTACCAGCAGGATTAAAATAGCGTTAGGAACACAGCTATGTCAACCGTTATGTCTTGCCAAGCAACTGTCAAATAAAATATACAAATTAAAAAAATATTTTTTTTATTCAACCGATTACTTAAAAGGCTGGGTTCATACTGAACAGCGAAACTTCCACTGAACCAAGTGTTTTTCACATTTAAAAAAAATAAATATGACCAATCTCTTTAACTTGCATCTTTAGTAACGAATATGGCCTTGAAAAGGGTAGAACCGACGATAGATGTCTCCCCTCCATGCTAGTCTTCTTGAAACGCATTAGATAAACAGCATAAGGCAACTCTTGCTCTAGAAATGTATTGGAGAATCTGAGGCACCCAAGTTCAGGGTAGGTATTAGAGTTTGAGGCACACCTTGAGATTTGAGGCACCACGACTTGAGATCTGAGACACCACTTGATATAGGAGACACCACTTGATATCTGATACACCACTTAAGATCTGAGGCACCCTTTGAGATCTGAGGCACCCCTTGAGATCTGAAGCCACCCTTTGAGATCTGAGGCCACCCTTTGAGATCTGAGGCCACTCCTTGAGATCTGAGGCCACCCTTTGAGATCTGAGGCCACCCTTTGAGATCTGAGGCCACCATTTGAGATCTGAGGCCACCCCTTGAGATTTGAGGCCACCCTTTGAGATCTGAGGCCACCCTTTGAGATCTGAGCCACTCTTTGAGATCTGAGGCCACCCTTTGAGATCTGAGGCCACCCTTTGAGATCTGAGGCCACCCTTTGAGATCTGAGGCCACCCTTTGAGATCTGAGGCCACCCTTTGATATCTGAAGCCACCCTTTGAGAACCGAGGCCACCCCTTGAGATTTGAGGCCACGCCTTGATATCTAAGGCCACCCCTTGAGATCTGAGGCCACCCCTTTCGATCTGATGCACCCCTTGAGATTTGATGCCACGCCTTGATATCTAAGGCCACCCCTTGAGATCTGAGGCCACGCCTTGATATCTAAGGCCACCCCTTGATATCTAAGGCCACCCCTTGAGATCTGAGGCCACGCCTTGATATCTAAGGCCACCCCTTGATATCTAAGGCCACCCCTTGATATCTAAGGCCACCCCTTGATATCTAAGGCCACCCCTTGATATCTAAGGCCACCCCTTGATATCTAAGGCCACCCCTTGATATCTAAGGCCACCCCTTTCGATCTGATGCACCCCTTGAGATTTGAGGCCACGCCTTGATATCTAAGGCCACCCCTTGAGAATGTCTAGCTTGTTGCCGTGTTTGAGACGACCCGCAATGGTGGCGGCCATATTGGATATCCTTCTTAACAGGCGTTCACAAACATCACAAGCACACCCTCTCTCCATTTGCAAACCTGAGTTTAAGCTCTTTATAACCCACCATTCCTGCCCCACCACTTTTCACCAATTATGCAACACCAAAGTTAACGGACCTCAATCAGTTGTGTCTTAGTTAAAACTCATTACCCTATTTAAACGAACTCAAATTAGTAGTGACCTAGTTAACGGTTACCGGAAATTTGATCGAAAGAAATTTCGTCGACGGAAAATTGATCGACGGTAATTTGATCGAAAGGAAATTTAGTCGAATCTTTTTTTCAGTCGAGACTTTAAAATTTTCGTCAAAATTTCTTTTTGAATACTATATAGTAAAACAAAATAATGCGTTCAAAAAGAACTTTGACGCAAAATTGTAACGTATAAATAAAAAAAAACGATTCGACCAAATTTCCGTTCGATCAAATTTCCGTCGATCAATTTTCCGTCGACGAAATTTCTTTCGATCAAATTTCCGGATACGCCTAGTTAACAACTCATTGCCCTATCTAAACGAACCCGAACTGATAAAGATCTACTTAACATAAATTACCTTTAAAAAAACACTACCATTTCTAGTGATAATGTATATTTCTAAATAAGAATTAACAATTTAATAGCTGGTCACATGTTTATTCCTAAATTAACTAAACAGCTCAACATCTTGTGATATGTTTATGCCTAAATTATTCTAACTAATCAGTTCAACGGCTTGTGATATGTTTGTGCCTAAACTATTCTAACTAATCAGTTCAACGGCTTGTGATATGTTTGTGCCTAAACTATTCTAACTAATCAGTTCAACGGCTTGTGATATGTTTATGCCAAACCTACTACAATAATCAGGAGCGAACTAATTATTGGGAGTGTCTCGCCAGAAGTGGGCTGTCACAGCAGACGACCACTTCCCACGGCACTCATTCCAACACACGCTCAGGGATGGCAGACAGAACCAACACGACTTTCTGTCCCTGCTGACCAGTGGTCAATGTTTACTCATTATATGCCTTAAGGTGGAAGCTGTCAATAACCAGGGTGAAAGCTATCAGTAAGCAAGGTGGAAGCCCTCATTAACCAAGGTGGAAGCCATCATTAACCAAGGTGGAAGCCCTCATTAACCAAGGTGGAAGCCCTCATTAACCAAGGTGGAAGCTCTTTTTAAATATATTGTTAATTCAAATCAATAATTAAATACGGTTGTAATCTATACGAAAAAATGGGGGTGGGGGGACTCTTAAAATACGGGAGGAGACATTTTAAATTAGAATTTCAATTGTATGCACGATATGCACGAGTGCATACTTTAGTTTTAACACCAAGAACTGACACTTAGTCTAGAAACTGACATCCGCTCTTAGAACCTGACATCCGATCTAGAAACTGACATCTGCTCTTTGAACCTGACATCTGGTCTAGAACCTGACATTTGCTCTTAGAACCTGACATCCTACCTGGAACCTGACAAACCGATCTAAGAACTGATAATCCGGTCCAAGAAAATGACATCCGGTCTAAGAACTGACACGCGGTCTAAGAACTGACACGCGGTCTAAGAACTGACACGCGGTCTAAGAACTGACATGCGGTCTAACGTGGACATCTCGTCTATGTTAGAATGAAACAGAAGGATCAGACAAGTGCTGACTGCCCACACATACAGACAATACGAACTACTCTGTCAAGTTAAAAAGTCTCGAACAGACATTCTTTCCAGCTGGGCTTCAGTTATAAATGCATTGCTATGGTTTTTATCAGAATTGTTCACCGTCTCATAAGCATACTATTCAAGTTCAAGGTTGGCCTCACCCTGTTGCATGCATGATGATACACAGCACTGCGTGATCCATCCATAGTACTACGACGTCACATAATATGGCTGCTGGGTGGCCGAGTGGTCTAAACCGAATCAAACCAAACAGCTGGTGGTCTGGAGCTCAATCCCCACAAAAAGCCAACATCACAAGCACCCCGGGTGGATGGCACCCGTAAACCTTGCCTCCACTAAGAAGGCAAACTCTGAATTCAAGCCCGGAGCCACAATGATCGTCCGCCCTCTATATGAGAAGAAGAAGAATTTCATTTCTTAAAATAGTGATCTGAAAAATTTAATATCAGTGGTACAATTTTTTTCACCTTTTTTTTTTTTTTTTTTTTTTTGCATTGGAGAATTAAAAATAATTCCGATAATTCCAATCAATTTTAATTAAGTCATTATTTGAGCGATTGGGGGTTTTAAATACCGTTTTGCTTTTTCTTCCCCCCGTCACCCACCCAACCCCCTCAATGACTTTATCGCTTAAATCAGAAATTCTATCCATTTATCGTGTAGAAAAAAAAGTTAGGGGGTCCTTGCTGTAACTGATCTGTCCTCCCATGTTAAATCCACCCAATTCGATCATTCGTCAAACTGACAGCCATTTGATCAGGTGCCCCACTGAGGTTCTCATTGTCACGTGACCAGGCGAGGAGTGGGCTCAAGAGGGAATAATAAAGAGATGTTGTGTGTGTCGTGCTGGAGTAACGAGAAATTGTACGGGGCAGGTTGGTGTAAGGAAATTACATACACGTGTAAGGGTTAGTTAGTGTAAGGAATCTACAGACACATGCAAAGGGCAGGTTGGTGTAAGGGTAAGTTGGTGTAGGTTAGGGCAGGTCGGTGTAAGGGCAGGTTAGTGTAGAACTAGTAGCAATCAAGAATATATAGAACCAGTGGCAATCAAAAATGTATAGAAACAGTAGCAATCAAGAATTTATAGAACCAGGAGCAATCAAGAATATATAGAACCAGTAGCAATCATGAATTAATAGAACCAGTAGCAATCATGAATTAATAGAACCAGTAGCAATCATGAATTAATAGAACCAGTAGCAATCATGAATTAATAGAACCAGTAGCAATCATGAATTAATAGAACCAGTAGCAATCATGAATTAATAGAACCAGTAGCAATCATGAATTAATAGAACCAGTAGCAATCATGAATTAATAGAACCAGTAACAATCATGAATTAATAGAACCAGTAGCAATCATGAATTAATAGAACCAGTAGCAATCATGAATTAATAGAACCAGTAACAATCATGAATTAATAGAACCAGTAACAATCATGAATTAATAGAACCGGTAGCAATCATGAATTAATAGAACCAGTAACAATCATGAATTAATAGAACCGGTAGCAATCATGAATTAATAGAACCAGTAGCAATCATGAATTAATAGAACCAGTAGCAATCATGAATTAATAGAACCGGTAGCAATCATGAATTAATAGAACCAGTAACAATCATGAATTAATAGAACCGGTAGCAATCACGCATGTATCAAAGTAGAATGAAACAACATTGCGTTGCTCATCGTGCAGATTTAGGCATTGATGATGCTTGCAAACATATAAGATTAATGGCAGACATTGAAACATTCCTTAGTACAGTGTACACATTGTTCAGTAGGTCTGCAGTACGGAAAGCCCAGTTTACCGAACTATAGCTAAGGTGTGGAAATGTGATTCCGTAGCCTTTAGACCATTGAATAAAATCGGTTACCGGAAATTTCATCGAAAGAAATTTGGTCGACGGAAAATTGATCGACGGTAATTTGATCCAACGGAAATTTGGTGGAATTTTTTTTCAGTCCAGACGTTAAAATTTTCGTCAAATTTCTTTTTGAACGCACTATACTCTATAATAAAACAAAATAATGCGTTCAAAAAGAAATTTGACGCAAAATTTTAACCTATATATTAAAAAAACGATTCAACCAAATTTCCGTTCGATCAAATTTCCGTCGATCAATTTTCCGTCGACCAAATTTCTTTCAATCAAATTTACGGATACGAATGAAATCAGATGGCTTTCGCGGCACTTTGCTTTAAGAGCATTGCTGAGAAACATTACAAGTGTTGACTGAATACTGCGAGGAGCAGGTGGGCCTGTATAATGATCCAGTTCATAAGTACTGTTTGAAGAGACTAAGGGATCCGCAGTTTCGAACTGCACTGATTGTCTTTGATGAAGTTGTTGGTGAACTTGCTGAATTATGCAAGCTGCTACAAAGGAAAAAAAATCTTACGACCATCGAGGCATACCAGTTTGTAAAAGCAAGGATCGCTTAGCTCCGTGCCCAGTACCTTGGTGAAAATATGCACTTGTCCGAAGAGGTTGCTGGATTCATTGCAAATGACGAGGATATAAATATGACTCCCATACTAAAATTCGTTGAATGTTTATGTTTGCACCTGGGCTCTCGTTTCCCTGAAAGTTGAAGCAATGGCGAATATTTGAGCTATCAGCGTTAATCGACACTTCAGATTTTAATCTTAGCCAAGAAGAACTTGCGGCACTGGTTTATAGATATGCGGAATTCTCGGAAAAATATGATGACATTCTACCGAAGTTAAGGCTCAGTAATGTAACTTAAGGTTTGTGCTTGCAGGAAAAAAAATGATGGTACATGCAGACTTTCGACGAGATGGTTCGATTTGTAAAAAATGAGGAGCAATTCGGCGACATTGCCATTCTGTTGGATATTTGCGCTACATATCTTGCATCGAGAGCCGATTGTGAACGTGGATCCAGCCTAATGAATGATATAAAAATAATATCTAGAAACAGGCTGGAAAAGTTACATTTATACATGCTTTTGATGAATAAATCGTATCAGAATGGTGGACGTCAGATCAACCTTGACGATGTGTATATAAAAGATGGATAACGTTGAAAGACAGACGCCAGAGAACCTCCAGAAATAAGTCAATCAAATCTTCTTCTTCTTCTTCTATATTTTGAGGGCCCAGGATCAATGAATTGATCATTATGGCTCCTATATTTCAGAGGGGTTCGCGATGTTACTGTGCGTGGTTTTGAAGGGGATACTTCACTGGTTGCAAGGGTAGATACTGGCCATTAGTAGAGGGTATGTTGGAATTTAGTTTGCTTGACTCAACAACGAGATAAATAATAGAAATAAATATAACTTTGATTGAACTATATTGTGACAGCTTTGATTGAACTATATTGTGACATTTCTGATTATAATTAGTTAATTATAGTTCTTTTATTTATCTATATAAAAGTTGTTGCACTTAAGTTCATTTATGTCATTTCCGTGTGTGTGTGTGTTGTTGTGGTCTGTAACATTTTGCGCACAAAAAACTGATGCTGTAAAACTTTGCACACAATTGTATGATTTTGCACACAAACAACCAAACCTTAGAGGGAACATTGCTACAGACCCCACTATGGCTAAGTCAAGATAATTCATTCGGGTTCAATTTTGCTCCTAACCCTTTTTTGTTAAATTCAAGTTTTAGCTGTCCTTTGGAAGAAATGTTTCAAGATTTGGAACACGGGAAGGTCTGGGGCTCTGATCGTGGTCTACTCTTATAGTCTTTGACTTGGTGGCGTAGAATTAGACATGGCTTCTGGGTCCAATGCCAGCACTGATCACGGTCTACTCTAATGGTCTTTGACTTGGTGGCGTAGAATTAGACATGGCTTCTGGGTCCAATGCCAGCACTGATCACGGTCTACTCTAATAGTCATTGACTTGGTGGCGTAGAATTATACATTGCTTCTGGGTCCAATGCCAGCACTGATCACGGTCTACTCTAATGGTCTTTGACTTGCTGGCGTAGAATTATACATGGCTTCTGAGTCCAATGCCACCACTGATCACGGTCTACTCTAATGGTCTTTGACTTGGTGGCGTAGAATTATACATGGCTTCTGAGTCCAATGCCAGCACTGATCACGGTCTACTCTAATGGTCTTTGACTTGGTGGCGTAGAATTAGACATGGCTTCTGAGTCCAATGCCAGCACTGATCACGGTCTACTCTAATAGTCTTTGACTTGGTGGCGTAGAATTATACATGGCTTCTGAGTCCAGTGGCAGTGAGCGTTTCATTTTTCTTTTTTCTTACAAATTTCTGTTTAAGTTTATTCTATTAAAAGTTTGTTTTTTCGTATGTGTCGACTCCGTGTGCGTTAAGTAACAGATAGAGACCTGTGAGTGTCAGGTCAATGACACCGTTATATAAATGAGAGATCCCATAGCCTGAGAGGGGAAATAAATTATTCGCACCCTTACTGCTGCGGGATTTCCGCCCTTGTCCAAGGGGTGGGTGTGGACAAGGACCAGGACCAATACCTCTACTAGACACGAATTTCGATCCCAGATTACTGCCCCCCCCCCCTCAACATTTGCATAGCAATGGATTCCGACGTGTTCCGGTGTCGACCCCTTACCCTGAGGGATTTCATGGGGCAGATAACTCTTATTTGTGATACTCGCCATTGAATATTTTGTCTCCCCTAATGTCTGGATTCCCTAAGAGAGGCGAGTTGGATAGCGCCCCTTTGTTGTCTCCTTTAAACCCACTGAAAGGGGACGCCATTTGGGAATTTTGCGGAATTTTGCAAACTCGAGAAAAAATATCTTTAAATTATAAAACTGGTTTGACACTCATGTTTTTTTCTTGAGGAATGTATCAGATAGCACCACACGCTTGTTCAACATGATAGCACCACACGCTTGTTCAACATGATAGCACCACACGCTTGTTCAACATGAGCCGCGCATTCTACAGCTATTTCATGGACACGGCTGTGTGCTTGAAAGGGTCTACTGTTTCAATTAGCGCTCCAGTTAAGAGAAGGCGAGCCTCTCTCTTTCTCTCTCTCTGGTGTGTGTGTGTGCGTGTGTTTGGGTGTGTCCATGAGAGAGAGAGAGAGAGAGAGAGCAAGGGAGAGAGATAAGGGAAAATTTACATGCTCACTCTTGTTAGCATTATGTAGAAAGCTTGTTACAGCCTATGATATGATTGCACTTTTAATTTTAAAAAAAAGAACAACTTGAAAATACAAAATTGATAGACGCCAGTCTTAATGTTGCCATCTGTGTGCACGCTCAGACGTCATATTATGACCTTCACATTACAATTGTCAACAATTTATTGATTACATGTTACAATTATACAATTATATTGTTGTACGCAAAGGTTGTCCCCCCCCCCCCAGCACTTCTCACGTGTGTTTGGGTGGTGGGTGTTTTGAGGGGGCGGGGCAATGGAGAGCTTGGCCTATTGGTCATCACTGAGTCCACAATTTGTACAATTATTTGGCTCAATCACTGGTCACTTTTTGGACGCCTTGGTAACAGATGAAAAACACGTTGAGCTTCAATCAATGCCATGAGTAATGTTCCATATAATATGCATGAATAAATAGCTGTATGCTCTTTACAACACTCAGTTGATGACGCTAATATTGCATCAAATGATGGGGCCCCCCTCCCACCTTCATTGGCCTAGGTTGGGGGGCAGAGTGGTGTATGTTTGCCCTGGGCTGTGCTTTGTTGTTCTTTATAATGCGGTGCAGTATTTTCGGACATAGAAGATTTTTTAATTAAAAAAATTTTTGGAATGATTGGAAAAATCTTTAACTCACTAGCTATCCCACTGGCCTTTCCATTGGCCCTCCCATTGGCCCACCCAGTGGCCCTCCCACTGGCCCTCCCACCGGCCCTCCTACTGACCCTCCCATTGGCTTCCCACTGGCCCTCCAACTGGCCCTCCAACTGGCCCTCCCACTAGCCCTCTTACTGGCCCTTCCACTTGCGCCTCACTGGCCCCCATGACATCATATTAGAAACCATCAATGGGTATTGTTGAAAGGCTTTGACTGGTAACTGTTGGCCTTCATATTTGTTATTGGTAACATTTGGCCTTCATGTTTGTTGAAGGTAACATTTGGCATTCATGTCTGTTGAAGGTAACATTTGGCCTTCATGTCTGTTGAAGGTAACATTTGGCATTCATGTCTGTTGAATGTAACAGTTGGCCTTCATGTTTGTTGAAGGTAACAGCTGGCCTTCATGTTTGTCGAAGGTAACAGTTGGCCTTCATGTTTGTTGAAGGTAACAGTTGGCCTTCATGTTTGTTGAAGGTAACATTTGGCCTTCATGTTTGTTGTTGGTAACATTTGGCCTTCATGTTTGTTGTTGGTAACATTTGGCCTTCATGTTTGTTGATGGTAACAGTTGGCCTTCATGTTTGTTGATGGTAACAGTTGATCTTCATGTTTGTTGATTGTAACAGTTGGCCTTCATGTTTGTTGAACTTCAAACTAACTTCCGTTTGAACTAACTTCAGTTCAAACTAACTTCCGTTCAAACTAACTTCCGTTCAAACTAACTTCGGTTCAAACTAACTTCTGTTCATACTAACTTCCGTTCAAACTAACTTCCGTTCAAACTAACTTCCGTTCAAACTAACTTCCGTTCAAACTAACTTTCGTTCAAACTAACTTCCGTTCAAACTAACTTCCGTTCCAACTAACTTCCGTTCAAACTAACTTCCGTTCAAACTAACTTCCGTTCAAACTAACTTCCGTTCAAACTAACTTCCGTTCAAACTAACTTCCATTCGAACAACATTCCATAGTTTTCTTACTAATTTCCTGCGAACCATATTTCACTAGAGATGTTTCGCATTTTTAAAATGAAGAGGTATTCATCATGTGTCACAGATATTTTCGTGGATAGGTACAAGAGCGTACCACCACTTTGGGAAAATCCTGAACTAGCAAACAAACAAAACTTGCCCCTACCTTAAACAATACAGTGTTAAAAATGTATGTCACGCGCAGACAACTTGCCACTACCTTGAACAATAAAGTGTTAAAATGGATGTCACGCGCAGACAATTTGCCACTACCTTAAACAATACAGTGTTAAAAGGGATGTCACGCGCAGACAATTTGCCACTACCTTGAACAATACAGTGTTATAATGGATGTCATGCGCAAACAAATTGCCACTACTTCACGCACAGAACGACTGGCCACCATCTTGGACCACATGACCATACAACGTTAAAGTGTCTCTCTCTCACACAGAACGACTGGCCGCCATCTTGGACCACACGACCACACAACGTTAAAGTGGCGCTCTCCTGAGACTTCCATTTGTTTTGGTCTTCATTTTGCCGTCGGCGTCATCTTCCCCGTGACGTCAGTGCTTCCCATTCACGGCTTCCGTGTTGTGACCTTGACATTCGAGATCAGAAGGGAAGCCATCCCTGTTTCGTTTTGTGAGTCCAGAACGTTGATATCGAGAAGACAACTCGTGCACTTGAGAAGCTTCTCATCGCCCCTGCTAAGACGGACGGCCAGTGTTCATTATCTTACCTCCCTTTCCATCCCTTCAAATTTTTTACTTTTTAAAAAAATTATGTCACATTGTTTGCCCCCAACCCGTCAGTGGCTTTGTGTTCAGTCAGTTATTGGGACATATTTTCAGTAGATAGTGTTAGGTCATGACCATTAACCTGGTGGAAAAACAAAGTGATTCAGTGCATAGGGTTGGGTGATGACCATTAACATGGTGGAAAAACAAAGTGATTCAGTGCATAGGGTTGGGTGATGACCATTAACATGGTGGAAAAACAAAGTGATTCAGTGCATAGGGTTGGGTGATGACCATTAACA